>KZ506647.1:43737-63177 GCA_002844005.1 Limosa lapponica baueri
GACCCTCCTGCCGACCTCCCCGGCCCCCTGCTCGGCCTCTGCCGCGACCCCGCTGGGGCTGCGCCCGGCCCCGGGGCGCTGCGGCCTCCGGGCCAGCCCTGCCTCCGGCCGTGTCGCCTCCCTTCCCCGCGGGCCGGGTGCGGGCGTGTGGCCGCGCTGCCCTCCCGGGAGGCCACCAGGCTCCCCCGCGGGCACCTGGAGTCGCCGCCTGCGGCTTTGGCTCCCGGAGCCTCCCGCCGCTGGGCCGGCCGGCGGGGAAGCGCGGGCTCTCCTTGTGCCCCCGCGCAGGGCGCTCCCCGCGTCCCGTCCTTGCCCCCCTCCGGAGTGCCAGGGCGCTGATGCCCCTCGGCGGGGAGGCTCCGGCGCTGCGGGCCGGGCTGAGCTGCTCCCTGGCTGACATCTCTTCTAGCCGTGCGTTCTCCGGGCTGGTGTTCGCCAAGGTCTGTCGGCACCCAGGGTACCCCTGTCCCTTCTTCCCTTGATGCGTCTGAACGACCCTATGTCAGCGGCAGCCTTCTGCTGTCTGTTCGCCCGTTGTCAGGCTACTGATGTAATTAACTGAATTGCGGGTACCAGACATGTTCTGTTATGTTCTGCCATGTTTTCAGTCTCCTTGCAAAAGATGTACTCCAGTGCCTGACGGATTCAGGAAGAAATGCAGTCAGGGTTGTTAAAAAGGGGCCACTTATTTTTAGATATGCAGTCTGATGCTTACCTCCCTGCTGCAGGGATAAGTTGGGCGAACATCTAGGTGCCCTTGAGCAGCAGTCCCAAGGGCATGGGCTGAGGGGCGGGTGAGGTCCCCTCTCCTGAGTCACAGCAGAATGGGGAGGGCACCAGTGGGGCAGTGCCACATCCCTCTGCCAACATCACTCTTGAGGGGCAGCTCTCTGGCCCCCTCTTTAGCCTCAAAGCTGGGTTGTGTGGCAGCCCAGTGCCCAGCTGCCCCACGGGTCACCCTCCCGGCTGCCCGGCCCCAGGCTGGAGTGCTGCTGGCCCCAGCAGGCAAGACCAGCTCTGCCTCTTCAGCAGGCCTGGAGGGAACCCACTGCTGCACTGACAGGACAAAAGGGTGCACCAAGCCTTAAGTAAGTGATTGCTCTTTCTGTGGTGGTGCCCATTTCTTATTATGGCTTTAATCAAATCTGAAGCTGGATAACTTATAAATGATGCAGAATCATTAGCAATTAATGCATTGGGCAGGGCTTCACTGTGGCATGTTTTTGCCGAAGAGCCAAGCGGAGTCTTGGAACGTCTTGGCATTACAGGAATGTTATTAATAGTTGGCTTTAGAGAGTACCTTTTTGGAGCCCTTGCACTCACAGATCTTTATGTTAACGGCTCTGGCATGAAAATGCTCTAGCCTTAGCTGCAGAGCAGGCTGGAGAATGTTAGGCTTGATATGGGGATCATATGCAAAGCTTCCTACGGTGTGAGCTGTCACAGAATCATGGAATTGTCTGGGTTGGAAGGGACCTTTAAGATCATCGAGTCCAACCATTAACCTAACACTGCCAAAACCACCACTAACCCATGTCCCTCAGCACCATGTCTACACGTCTTACAAACACCTCTAGGGATGGTGATGCAATCACTTCCCTGAGCAGCCTGTTCCAATGCTTGATAACCCTTTCTGTGAAGAAATTTTTCCTAATATCCATCCTAAACTTCTCCGGCACAATTTGAGGCTGTTTCCTCTTGTCCTCTGGAGGTCTTGTCATAACAACTTTCAGTGAGGTCTCAGCTTGCGTATCCTTGGGATTAAACATTGTCCCATGTTTCTAGGGTGAACTTCACTCTGAAACTTCTGAACTTTTGACTTCTGAAACTTCTTGTTCTATCTCCTCCTGCTGGGCTTGCATATCCTATGTGCTCAGAAGGGTCTTTTCTGCAGTTTGCTGAACTGCAAACTGATCGTGGGACACTCATTTTTGCAATGAAGAGCTGCAGGCTGGACATCTTTGGGTCTCGCTGTCACACAGGTTCAGGTCTGCTTGCCTGGAGCCTGCACAAAGTGTGTTTGTGATGCATGAGGTCTGAAGCACTGACCAGCCACATGCACTGTGGCTCCGTTGTGCCCTCCATGAGCTCTTGCTCTCTCTCTATTTGGGACATTTAGGGATTGGCTCTGGGTGCAATAGCTGGCTTTGAGTGTGCTGTCTTTGCAGTTTGATACTAGGATGGTATCCCCTGGGATGCCGTTCTGCTGCTGGGGGGCGAAGGTCCCTACACAGGGCCTGTGCAAACTCTGGCTGAGTGCAGTACAAGAAGCCCTGTGCGGACCCAGCAGCGTGGTTCATGGGTCCGTGCAGCGCACTCATTCTCAAATGGTAGAGTGACTCAGCCCCAAGGCCATGTCTCAGCATCCCCAGCCTGAAAACCTGGGCTGGGCCAGACTGGGCTCCCCACGGAAGCCTGGAAAATTCTTATGCAGAGCTACAAGCTCCATCCACAGACTTCTGTGGTGCAGAAATGTCAGACCTTGCCTTCAATTTCCTCACATATATTTAAAGGTTGGGAAGTCCAACTCCCCAGTTTGAGCATGTTCAGACCTCTTCTCATTCTGTTAAAAGCTACCCAATTTATTACTGTAGATGTATCCTGTGAAGCACCAGGTCCTGTCCTTGTCCTGAGGCCAGCTGGCAGGGTCTGCTCACATCCATAGCACTATGCTCGTGAGTTCCAAAGAGGGGAGCACATTGATGCTACCTACTAGGAATGGTTCATGGCTCGTGCTAACTCCTGAGCCATGCCCAAGAGTGGTTTGGGCACACGCTGGATGGTTCAGACCAAAGCAGTTCCTGGGACTAGTCTCCACCACTGGATTACTGGGCTGTTCCTGACCTCGTTACGTTTGCTATCACAGTGGTAGCCTTGAACAACTTTTCTTATGCCTGAAGGTTAGCAGAAACATTGCAGCCCCCTGAGACACACACACAGCTCCCAGACCACATCTGCGAGGAGCTCAGCTCCTCTGCCCCAGTCAGCGGCCAGTTCCGGGGAACGCAGCTTTATTCAGCCGGGTTTGCTGTTAGCTTGTGGGAGAGCAGGATGTGCAGATAAGGCTCAGAGGCTCCCTTTCACAGGTTGGAGTCATGAAACAGTCCTACTGGCAAAACTCTAAGGAGACACACTCTTCGTGGAATAAAGAATATTTGAGTGTGTCTTTGAATCCTTTCCAGTTTTCCAGCTCCTGCTCTGGAAGAGAGGACGTAGCATCCTGTGATGTCTCTGTTTGTGTTGTCTCCAATGACTGCCTCCTTGTGATGCAGGATTCTGTTGGTGATACACTCAGCCCCCGTGTCTCTGAGAACATGTTTTCTGGGCTCTGTGGGTCACCCTCCTGTCTGTCTCAGTCACCCAAGACCAACCAGAAACCTAGAAACCTGCACTTCTCAGAGTGGGAATAACAGCCTTTTCCTGGTAGATCTGTCGTGGAGCTGGGTATATTCAAATGTGAATGAATGGATTTAAATGGCTGACCTGCCGAAATGACCTTTCCCTGTCACTGTAACTGTGGTTGTTGGTGGTGTCTGTGGTTGTCTTTTGTCTTGTTCTCAGGTTTCCTCTGGGGCCCTTTTTCTATCTATATCTGTCTATAAATCACAGCGTTGAACTTGTGCTACACAAGCAGCTTGTAGAAGGACACTGCCTTGTATAATACAGGGAGAAGAGGATACTCGGACAGCAGCCTCAATGTCTTTATTCATGTGCTCCCGTGTCCAATTTCCAGACAAAATTTGGCTTTGTATGTGTACCAGTATAAGATCCTGCCATGCTCTTAGTGCTGTGAAATCTCAGAATGGTGATGGTGCAGACCATGGGGCAATCAGACCAGCTTTCCAAAGGATAACGACGGCTGAGTGTTGCTGCCAGCTTTGCAGCCGATGGCATTGCACTGCTGGGAAAGGCAGCTCTGCCTTCTGCATTGGGCTTTCCCTCCCACTCTAGAGCAGGGAGCAATGCCAGGCGGATGAGATGGCCAGATTGAGTTGCATAGTGTTTTTATTCCAAGATGCCCCATTTTTCTGTCACAGTTGATATATAAATACTGTGTCTGGGCTGCTTCCTACACAGTTCTGGGTGGTGTGCCAGGCATTCGTGATGTGCACATCCGTGGGACAGCCCCAGAGCTTAGAGGAGTCTGATTTTACCATTGCAGTCTTGGTTGAAGGATTACATTAATGTAGGATTTGTTTGGACTTTCTGGACCCTACAGAAACACTGGACTTCCCTGCCAAGAGCCTACTCTGTGCCCAGGCTGAGCAGGAGCATGTCATGCCAGGCAGCCCTGCTTCTGCTCATGCTGGAGCTGAAGGAAGTAAACTTTCCAACAGATGAACATCTGAGCAGCAGCAAAGGTACCTCAGATCTGCAAGCCCTTGTGAAGAGCTGATGTGAATGTCATTCTCCTCTCCGATAGCAGGGTCTCTGCAGTGCTCTGAAACAGGCCGCAGGGATTTTTCACGTGATTTTGAGCTGCAGGGACTGGTTAAATTGCCATGACAGTCTCTTAAACTCTAATTCTTTTTTGCTCAGGACAGGCCTTCATGCATTTCCCATTTCAATGTCTGCAAGGTGGAAGGAGCCTGCTGGGGGGCCCTTCGTGTCTTCAGCCAGGTTTGGCAGCCTGGGCATGCGGTCAGCACTGCTAATCCCTTTTGGGTGGAACATGTGTAATGAGCTATGGGCTATGTCTGCCACTGCAAGCAAGCCCTTTAGAGAAGAGCCAGTCAGATGCCTCATTGTCCTCCTTCCCCGCTGTAGGACACTGCAGAGGGTGAGGTGTGCGGTGAGCACATTTCTCACCAGCAGCCAGGCGGGGAGGAGTCCTGGCCAGCGAGCCAAGGCTGCCAAACCCATTGGGTGTCACAGAGGGGTAGCTGCACAGGCAGGGAGCCGCTCGGTGCCTGCAGACTTTCCCGTCACACGATGGGCAGCTGCCCACAAGCCCAGCAAGCACCATGCCCTGTGTGTGTGGCTGCTGGGGCTCAGCCTTCTGTGCCCACTGTGCCACCCCTCTCCTGGGGACAGATTCGGCGGAGAAGCTGCTCCCTGTTGCCCTGGCCAACGTGCTACCGGGGCAGATGTTGGAGAGGACACGCATGGTGGTGTGCAAGGCGAGTGCCTTTTCTGAGACATCTTCTTCTGTCTCTTTCCTGTGCCTTGCCTCGGTCCGTCCCTGGATCACCCAGACAGGCCACCGTCCCCCGTCAACGTGACTGTGACGCAGCTGAAGGCAAACTCTGCCACAGTCTCCTGGGACGTCCCAGAAGGAGACGTGGTCATCGGCTATGCCATCTTACAGCAGGTATCCAGGCTCTGTCCCTGGGGGCTGGGGGTCTCTCTCGCTGATTACCAGCATGCTTCTATGGCAGCCCTTGTGCTGCTGTTTGGGGCTCCTCTGGCATCTGCCTGAGGACACTTCTGCTGTTGAGCAGCCCTTGCCAGGGCACCCTTTCTGAGCCATCCATCCTGGTGGGAGGCAGCAGACCATGGGTTGCGCTGGGGGCAGTTATCCCTCCAGTGGCTTCCCTGCGATTTCTCTGGTTAAATATAGTGCCTCAGCCATGACATAACCCTTCTTTGCTTGCCTTGCTCTGCCTCCACAGCCCCAGACGATGGTGGCTTCTCCAGGGAGGCACCCAGCTCTCTGGCCACACAGGGATGCTGCATAGCCAAGTGCTGGCCAGCCTGGCCCCCCCAGGGGTGGATGGTTGCCTGGGAAGGGAGGAGTAAGGGCAGTGTGCCCGGCACAGCCCTGCAGATGGGGGTCTGTGCCCGGTGCCGCTGGGAGCAGCCTCCCGGGGATGACAGCTCTTCACTCCGGCAGCGGCAAGATGGGCAGATGCAGCGGTTCATCCGGGAGGTGAACACCACCAACCGTGCCTGCGTGCTGTGGGACCTGGCCGAGGACGCCGATTACATCATCCAGGTGCAGAGCATCGGCCTCTATGGGGAAAGCCAGGCCAGTAAGCGCGTGCACTTCCGAACCCTGAAGGAGACCGACCGCCTCCCTTCCAACAGCTCCAACCAAGGTGAGGCAGCTCCTTCCAGCTCGCCCAGGTGCTGCTGATGGGGCCACACCTGGAGGTCTTCACAGCCAGCGAGGAAGGTGCTGCCCTAAGCTGCAGGCTCCTTGGGGGACACAGGGTCATAACCGGTAGCAGGGTTGTACAGGCTGCTCTTGTGTTATGGTAATGTCCCCAAGCCCTGGATTACAGCCCTCCTATCCCAGGTCTTTGCACCCTGTTCAGCTAAGCAGAACAACTAGTGTGGCCTGCTCAGCTGCTGCCGATAGGAAGCAGACCATTGAACGGGCTCTCCCAGCCTGCAAGCTGCCAAAGGACAAATGACAGAGCCCCACAGCCTCCTTTCTTACTCATATCCATGTTGTGCCTTCTTGCCTTGGGGTTGCCTGCATGCTGGTCCATGAGAGATGATCCAAAATTCTAAGAGAGATGATGCTCAGAGCATCCACTGGACACGGGAGTCTGTCTCCAGCACTAGCCATAAGAGGGGGACTTGAGAAGAGTCCAGGGCAAGCAGATTCCTCAGAAATTCTGTGTTCAACTCACAGCCTTCCTAACCTGCCCTTTTCCCTACACAGGGAGTAATCACTGAGATGCATTGTGCAGTCCCTACTTGAACCCAAACAAGCTGTTAGAATTCCTGACTGCCTTTGGTAGGGAGGATGGCTTATCTGAGACAGGAAAGCCACAGGCTGCATGTCTTCTCCCCAGCCAAGATGTTATCCCACACCCATCCTTGTTTGGGGGAGGTGGGCCTCTCTCCTCTGGAGCTCCTTCTCAGGTCCTAGAGTGTTACTGGTCCTGGGGTAGGTTCTGGTGGGAGGGTGTCTGCTGCCAGTCCTGCCTGGGCTCTTTTCTCTGCAGGTGACATCACCATGGAAGGGCTGGACAAAGACAGGCAGCTGCAGACGGGCGAGATTATCATCATTGTGGCTGTGCTGCTCATGTGGGCAGGTGAGTGAGCATCCTAGCAGGCTGGGGCAGAGGTGCAACCTAGGGTCCACAAAGAGAATGGGTCTCAAGAGAGTGCAGAGGCATATTGGTATGGGTCTGGCATCCTTTCCAGTGAGTCTGTTGAGTCCCTGTAGAGCTTGAACCAGGACTTTTACCCAAAAGGAGCAGCCAGAGCCACTGCTCAGGAGTGATGGCCTGGAGCACGTGGGCTGGCTGGCCTGACTGCCAGGCTGGAAGACCAGGAGACAACGTGGGAGCCAAGTAAAACAGAATTACAGATGGGAGCATCCCAGCTAATGTTAACTATTATTTAAGTTGGGCCTTAGCTAGCTTATCTGACATAGGACAACATTGCTGCACTGGCTGGTAGTGGCTGTGCCTCAGTCTGCTGAAGCTGTAGGATGGGTGATGTGCTCCTGTACAGCAGCTGATCAAAGCCAGCGCTCCAGTGAACGCCAGGGTGCCCTGGGAGCAAGGAAGCCTAGGAGATAACAGTCAGCTCCTGACTGGTCCCGTGCAGCTGCTGCAGATGGGAAATCATTTGTGCCCTACTCCCTTCTCAGTAAATGTGGATTTTTCTAGTGGCTTCTTGCTGAAATCTCCCCTTGTCCTAGCCTTAAACACTTTTCTAATGCACTGGAAGAAAATACCAGATAGCTGCTGCTAGCTTACAGCTCGTGCAGGTTGGTGTGTCAGGGAGAAATCAGGTCCAGTCTGCAGATGGCCATGATCACGCACTGTGGTTTGAACGGGTCCAACACACTTAATGATAACAGTTCAAAGCATTGCCCCAGGATCCCCAGGTGTGGGATGTGTGCTGCGTGAAATGGGTGCTGTAAAACCGTGACAGTCACCCACCCCATGGTCAGTTTGCAGACAGGACAAATCCAAGGGTTGGCTTTTTTGAGGGTCGCAAGTAATGGACCAGTGACTTCAGTGCCTTGCTGGAGGCACTCAGAAACCCACTCAGCTGCTCACTGACCTCAAGGGTTGTCCCTCTCTGAGTGCCTCGCCATCTGCCTTTGGCCTCAGAGCCCTAAGCTGTAGACACCGAGCACCTCACGTGTGCCCAGATGGCTTTAGCCACATCCATGCCTCGTCCATCCGAGGAGACTGGCCAGGCCACGCATACAGAGGTGCCTGTGGTGGCCCAGGCTGACACAGGTGTGGAAGACCAGCACCCCAGGGTGCCCTGCCCCGGTGCAGCTGGGATGCTGTGGGGAGGAGAGCAGGGAGCTGCCGATGTGAGGGAGTTCTTCATCCTCTGTGTGCAGCTGGGATGCTGTGGGGAGGAGAGCAGGGAGCTGCCAATGTGAGGGAGTTCTTCATCCTCTGTCTTTCGGCAGCGGTGATCGCCCTCTTCTGCAGACAGTATGACATCATCAAGGACAACGACTCCAACAACAACAAAGAGAAGACAAAGCCATCCTCAGAGCATAGCACGCCAGAGCGACCAAGCGGAGGGCTGCTGCGGAGCAAGGTGAGCGGGGAGTGCTGGCGGGAGGGATGGCATATGACATCTGCTGTGGCTTGCTGCTGGGACAGGTTCTGGCTCTCTCCAGAAACTGAAACACCCCAGCTCATGCTCTCACCCTAAAAATTGAAGGTTTTTGTGGTGCAGTGAGCCCTGGTCTCTCTGGGGCAGTGAGGGACGTGGCAGTGAGATGTGCCTGGCACTCAGCAGCTCTCATCTGTCCGTCCATGCCAGTCATCCCATGCTTTGTGGATTCTCTGCTCCATGGCAGATGCCCTCCTAACCCCTCTGACCCTACACCAGCCTCCAGTTGTAGCATAGCTACCGCTAGGGACCAGACGGAAGTCACGAGACACTGCAAGTCCTGGAGGCTGAAGAGTGTGGGGCAGGGGGGCTGGTTCACCCAGGGGTACTGGAGCACAGCAGTGGGCAGAAAGGCTTCCTGGGGAGGCGAGTGTGCAGTTGAAGGGACTTACCAGCTGAGCCACCTGAACCCTTCTGCCCGGAGACCACATGGGTGCCAAAGGCTGTGGTTCCAGCGTTGGCTCCCTTGGTCCCGAGAGAGATGCTGAAGCCAGGGCTCTGCTGCAGCTCACCCACACCTCAGCTCAGGGCAGAGGGCTCGGCTGTGGCTCGTAGCCCTTTCGCAGAGGAGCTCTGCTGGTCTCAGTGCCTGCTGCAGGAGGCTGGGGGCTGTGCTGTGGGGTCTGCATCCCAGGGACTTAACGCAGATTTTTCTCTCATAGAAGAAGTCTCCCTCAGTCAACATAATCGAGGTGTAAGTGCAGTACCACCTCTGCGTCTGGGGTCCTGGGTGTCCTGCCAGAGCCAAAGCAGGCCTTAGAAGAAGAGGCAGCACCAGGTGCCCGGCCTGGAACTCTGCATGCGAAGATCCATGTATCAGAACTTACGCTTTCCCGAGGGCGCCTGTCCGGGGATGTGCATGGAGCCGGCTCCCAGCCACGCACACCGTGCACGGCCCTGCCCGTCCCGCATGCCTGGCCCCGCTCCCCTGCCACTGCGGAGCGCGGAGCTGAGAACGGTCAGGGGGACACGCCACCAGCCGCGGGGGAGAGAGGGGCCAGTGTGCTGCCTTGAGGGGAGGCAACGTCCCTGTGAGCTGGCTTGGCCAAAGGCCAGGTACGACCATGTGGCATCAGCCGCCTGCCCCGCAGGCCACCCGGAGCAGACCTTGCTCTCAGCTGCCATGTCTGGGCTCAAGAGGGCAGGGCTGCTCCCCTTTTGGCCCTGAGACCGAGGGGACGGGGCAGTGCAGGCATTTGCTCCAGGGCTGCTGGGGAGGTTGTGGCTCAGTGGCAGGAGGGTTTGTGATGCTGGGCCCAGCGAGCAGAGCTGGCGAGGGGATCCCTGCTGGAGAACAGGGTTCCACCACACCCCCTCATTGTCATGTAGGGGTTTCAGGGCCTCTCCCTGCTGCAGGGACACAAATGAGCACAAGGAGCTAGTGCTGCCACGGCCTACAGAGCATGCAGCCAGGCAGGGAGGGCTGGTAGGAGCCATTTTGTGGGGTGGTGGGAGCCCCAGATAGCTGGGGGAGTGGGCAGTGCCAGGGCATGGCTGTGGCTTTGCCATTTCCCTGGCAGGGCTCAGTCCCGACATGTTCAAGCTGTTTGTGGGGAGCTGCTGAGCACCCTGTGAGCAGTGCGGTGCCTGTGCTGCTCGGGGGAGGTAACGTGGTAAGGCCCAGCAGGGTCTCGGGTGGGCTCAGCAGGATGCGCACTGCAGAGTTCATCGCCACTCCGGGGACGATTAGCTTCAAATGCATCACATCCTGCTCCTGGCTCCTTCTGTCTTGGCTGGGGGGGATGGTCACTGCTGATGTTTCTGCTCCTGGAGCTGGTCCCATGGCCTGCGCCAGATTGGCTGATGTGACGCAGACCCGTTGGAAAGGGCTGGCCCTGAATGCCCAGAGCTGGCGGACTGCTGGCTCGCTGTTACCTGCCCAGTCTGCCTGCTCGTGCGAGGACAACGTGAGCCATCGACTGCCCTGGTGCTGTGAAGAAGTGATGTTCTGGTCTGTGCTTGTTTGCTCCCCAGCGCCTGTGGGCAGAAGTCTGTCAGTGGGTATCTGCACTGCTCTGTGCCCAAGGCCAGGCCCAGGCGTGCCCTCCTGCCAGCGGTGGGAGGGGATGGGGATACGAGGAGGCTCTCTGCTGCAGAGATGGCGGGTGGTGCCCTGGCTGCTGCTCTTCCTCCATGCTCTGCTCTGCAGCCTGTCACTGAGCTGGGGTGCTGGCTCTGCAGCCCTGGACTCGAGCATCACAGGATCCAGCGTCTTCCAGGAATAAACCTCCCAGTAAAGCACTTTCAGGACTCTTCCTTCCAGGTGCTGCTCAGCTCCTGCTGCAGGACTAGGTGGGGAAGGGACAGCATAAGCGACTCCCTGCGGCAGGGTCTTTTCAATAAAAGCATCCTGGCTCAAAGGCACTATTGTCCGTGCAGGCTTGTGGGTCTCTGTGTGCGCACATGTGTGGATGTGGACCAGCACTTCTGGAACTTTGGTGTATTGTCCTCAAAAGGAGGGAGTGCTGGTGCTGCATGCTGGGTCATGTTCTGCTGCTGGACAAGTTGCAGTTCTAGACTGTCCCGCTGAGGATGGCTTTCTCTGGACAAACAAAACAGGCTGCAGAGAGCAAAGACACTTCTGTTTTTTAGGGAGGTACATTAAAAAAATTGGGGCTGTCAGGGAAATACACTTTTTTTAAAAACTGGTGCTACTGTAAAATGTTGCAAGGTGCTATCCTGGAGGGTCAGAGCAGACACATGCCTACTATCATGCAGAGGACATTCACCAGCACAGCCTAGACCAGCTGCCCCCAGACAACGCTGCCCATGCTGGGCTCCCCCCGGCACAGGGAGCAGCTCCCTTAAGGCCGGTGGCTGAGGAAGATGTTGGAGCTCCAGGGCTCCAAGAGCTCAACACAGGCAAGCACAGCAGAGACACAGTACCTTGCATGTTTGTGCTTAGCACCCCATCCAGCACTCAAACCCAAATGACAACAGTAAAAAACTTAAGTTTATTTCCCTATAAAGGCAGAGCTTTCCTTTAAAAACCAGCTCATTTCACTCATGAGAGGGTGTGGGGCTTGAATTGTGGGGGCAAGGCCCTCCTCACTCACTCCTTCAGGCCAGGAGCTCCCTGAGGGGGGGACAGGCCGAGCAAGGCCTCCATCTCCAGGGGCTGCTCAGCCTCAGCTGGTCCCCGGTGGCCACCAGGAAGAGGGATGCGGGAGGAACAAGCGAGGCAGGTCAGATGGTGCAGTCCCGGGCGCCCTGCAGGCTGGGAGCTGGTGGGGTGGCTCTGCCCGCACAGGAAGCAGGGGTCCAGCCACCCACACCAGGAGCAGGGAGCGGCTCAGCTTGAGTGGTTCATGCAGGCGGAGCACGGGAGAGGGAGCGGGTGCCGCGGTGGCTGCGCTGAGGGCAGCGGTGCCAGCAGCCCCCACGCCAAGCGGGCAGTGCCAGGGCAGCACAGGCACAGGGTGAGTCCTGAGTGGCTGGTCTGTTGCTGCAGGGATTTGGCTTAGCCCAGGGGAGGCTGGGGGCCAGCGGTTGCAGGGCCAGGCATGGGGAGGGCTCCAGCCCCTGCCAGCCCCTGCCAGCCATCTGGGGGTTGCCCCAGGCGGTAGCACAGTAGCTGCATAGTAGGAGAGCTTGCTCTGGGCACGAGAGGTGCTGACTCTGAAAAGCAAGAGGGAGGAAGACTCAGTCCATGAGGCACGCCTTTGGGAACCCAGCAAACCTTCCCAGGTGAGCCATCAGCCTCTTCCCCCTGCAGAGGACACGCTGGGAGATGTGGCAGAGCAGCATTGAAGGGAAGAACTCACCTGCTGGACTACGGGCTCCCCTCCCCAGCTCCTCCATGCTGCTTTGGAAGAGAACAGAGCACCCGTCATACCCCAAGCAAGACCTGCCAAGGGCCGCAGCACGCTTGTGACCCCAGCGATGCAGTCCTGACGCAGGAGGACGCAGCACTGGGAGTGAAGAAGGCCCAGGCCTGCTTCCTACCAAACCCTTTCCCCGGGCCAGCCTGTCCTGAGACTGCAGAGCCACAGCTCCTTCCCATCAGAAGCCCCCACGTACAAAGGGCTCCCACATCATAGGGCCACACGCGTATCTCCAGCCTGTGCACACTCTGGTTCCCAGCTGACCCTGGCTTAGCCTGGGCTCGGCTCCATGGCACTGGCAGACCACAGCCAGGGTCCAGCGGCCAGGCACAAGGACAACAGCCACAATACTGGCATTTCTGCAAAGACCTATGGGTTAATCCTCCACTGCTGAACTGGTACCATCAGCTACTCCAAAACACAGGAGAGACACCAGCAAGCTCAGCCCCAGGCCCTAGTCCATGCAGAAGTCACTGTGACCCGGCCTCCATCCTGGCCCAAGCCCGAGAGGAATCAGTGGGAGGAGAGGGACAACTCCAAGTCCCGCCTGAGGAGCCCCTCACTACAAGAAAGACATTGAGGTGCTGGAGTGCATCCAAAGAGCAACGAAGCTCTTGGTGAGGGGTCTGGAGCACAAGCCTGAGGAGCAGCTGAGGGAGCTGGGGCTGTAGAAAAGAAGGCTGAGGGGACACCTTCTTGCTCTCTACAACTCCCTGAAAGGAGGGTGCAGCCAGAGGGGATCAGTCTCTTCTCCCAAGGAACAAGCAATAGGACAAGAGGAAACGGCCTCAAGTTGCACCAGGGGAGGTTTAGGATGGATATTGGGAAAAATTTCTTCACAGAAAGGGTTGTCGAGCATTGGAACAGGCTGCCCAGGCAAGTGGTGGAGTCACCATCCCTGGAGGGATTTAAAAGACGAGTGGATGTGGTGCTGAGGGACATGGGTTAGTGGTGGACTAGGCATAGCTAGGTCGATGGTTGGACTCACGATTCTGATTCTAAGTATGTCTGGGTAGGCTGGCCTCAGCAAAGAGTGGCAGAAACAGAACAAGTAACATCTCTGGGTACAGCCTGAGGGTCAGCATCTGTCCCCCACAGTCCCACTGCAAAAGCTGAACTGCAAGATGTGCCCCTCCACAGCTCAGCTCCCTGTTCACTCCACCTCTCAGCTGATGAAGGCAGAGAAGGCAGCAGGATGCTCGCCCTTGCTCCCATGCAGATTACCTCCATGCTCCCATGGTGCCTGTGGCCCCAGCAGCTCCCCTTGCATGGGATGCAGAGAAGGAAACAAGACAGAGTTCACCAAAGAGATCCCTGAACACAAGCAGCAGTTCACCACCTACCCAGGTAAGGTGTCACCAACGTTATCATCTTCCTCCTCCTCTTCCTCCTCCTGGCAAACAAACAAAACAAAACAAAAAACCCCACCATGACACCTTGCTGCCTGGGCAGGTCTCTGTCAGGAGTGAGCCGGGGCTGCTCAGAGCCTGATCTGGAGCAGCAGGGCAGTCCCTGGCCCCTTCACAAGACACAGTCACCCACCAGGCATGGCACAGACAAAGGGTGCCTGCAGGGCAGTAGGGGGAAAGATGGCACCTGCTGAAGATCTCAGGGCTCAGGCACAGCCACACAAGGGGAGAGACAGACCATGGCTCTTCTCACATCCCCTCCAGCCAGCAGAGCACCAAACACAGGTCGTGACAGGGAACAAGCCACCAAGCTGAGAGCTGCTGCCCTCAGCACAGCTGTGCCCAGAGACAGGAGTGGGGTGAGCACATCCTGCAGCTGGAGGACCAGAGGACCACTGGGAATGGGCTGTAAGCAAGGACAACCCCAAGCTCTGCCAGGCTGGGCCAGCACTGGGAGCACGAGGCCGAGGACCAAGTGACCAGAGGCTCCTGGGCAGTGACACAGTGAGACCTGCAATGCTCTCATCATCCCTATACATGCAGGAGACATAGTGCAGATGGGCAGGGCTGAGTCTTACCCCAGGCTGGCAAGATGATGACCAGACAAAGGCTCCTCTCCTTTAGAGACAATGTCCCACCCCTAGCCATGGCACCAAGCATGCAAAGCAGGTCCCAGCTCTCTGTCTGACAGTGCCAGCAGAGCAGAGCTGGGAGCTGCTGTGATGCTGGGCCTGACAGGAGAGCTCCTGCAGCAAAGACCGCCTGAGGAACCATGCTGCCGTGTGAGCCAGACAGAGCACAGGATGAGTGCCCTTCTTCATGTCAGGCCACCATGTGCGAGGGGGGCTGTGCAGATACGCACAGGGTCCTAGAAAGCCAGGAGGAGGGAGGTACGTAAGGGTTTCTCTTTTCCTGGTCTTGTGTAAGACAGCCCTGGGACTTGCACATACTGTACCCCAAACTGGTGTCTGAAGGGAGGGCTCCCCGGGGGGGCTGGCTCACTTGGTCTGCCGGGCTCACTGCTCTCCAGGACACATGAAGGGTGAAGGGGCTGTTTCTGCCTAGAGCCTGGGACAGGGCAAAAGCAGCAGAGTTAGTGCCTGCAACCTGGAGAAGGCCCAGCAGGGGATGTGCAGGCAGGGCTGTGGGCAAGGGACAGATACCCCTGCAGTGCTCAGGGAGGGTGCAAACAAGGTAGGGGGGAATTACTGCTCAGGGCAGGTAGCAGAGAGCCCTGAGCTGTGCTACAGCTCAGCAATGCAGAAGAGTTCAGCATGGACAGAGTGGACACCCCCACCCCAGCCAGAGACAGGGCAGGCTCCCCAGGTGGGGCAGTGACAGAGAACAAAACAGCAGGGAAAAATTCTCCCTGTTTGGTGTGTTACACCAGCCAGGCAGTGAGCCATCTCTCCTCCACACAGCCCAAGACAGGGTCCCACAACGGAGACCCTGACCCCAGGGCTAGGCAGAGGGACATGTTTGAGAAATTCCTCCTACCTGCATGTGCTGCTTCCCAGAGATCCAGTGCCATCTGGAAAGCCTGGGCCACGGTCAGAGTCACAGCTTGGGCCTGTGTACAAGATAGAGGGGGAATGTCTGCTTCCATCCGGGCCCTCAGGCCAGGACAACCCCACTCCCATGAGATGTGAAAGCCCCCAGGTCTCCCTCACCATCTTTGCCTGCAGAGCTACAGTTCAATGCTGTGTCTGTACACCCATGCGGGCCATCCCCGAGAGATCTCAGAGGAGCTGGGACAGAAGGACCTCCTTTCACTGCCCACCCGCCTCTGCAGTGTGTGAGCACACAGGCACTGCTCTCGCTCTGTCTCCAGCTGTGGTGCGCAGAGGAAAGGGCCTTCTCTCTCTGACAGGGGAGGCGAAGGGACGTGCTCCCACCCTTACCTTACGGAGCCAAAAGCAGAAGGGCAGTGCTTACAATCTTCTTCTTGGGTGAGAGGAAGGCATGGCACTCCAGTGCCCCGCTCTCCTGGCTCTGGGCAACGTAAGCAAAGACTTTGTTCTGCAGCTTGTCTGTTGTGCAGTAGGAGATCCTGCAGGCAGAGAGGAGCTGCTCAGGGCAATAGGGGACCCCAGCACAGGCCTTCTGCTGTGCTTCCAGCACACCAACCAGCAATGCTGACAGCCTGAGGCTTTCCTCTGCCCCAGGTGATCAGGCAGCCAAACGCCCCAGCAAGGGCCAGAGGCTGCCTGGCACCTACAGCTGGAAAGAGGTCACTGCATCCACAGGCATTCCCTCCATGCTGCCTCAGTGTGCTCCTTCGGTCCTCTGGTGCCCAGTTCAACCCAAGCACTGAGACAAAAGGAGCACAAAAGCGTGGGTGATTGCCTCCAAGAACACGGTTTGAGGCAAGGCAGTAGGTCTGCCTTGGAACATCAGCTCTGGTGCTGAGACCCAAATTTTGCACCAAGGAGATGTCCTGTCTCTGCTTCCCACCTGGCCACCACCTTGCAGCCATGCTCCCCTCACACCCACCACCCACAGACACGCAACCCAGCCAGAGCACAGCTGGTAGCAGTAAAAAAAAACCACGTAGCTCTCACAGCAACTGCCTTTAGCCAGCCCAAGTCAGCTGCGGTCCATGGCACCCTCATCCCACTGCAGCCAGAAGGGTGGTCCTGTGTCAGTGGGGAGGGCCAGACGTGCAGTGCTGCGCTAGCTGTGGGGGCTTGCCAGCCATCAGCCTCCACGTCCTGCTCGAATGCCAGAAGAGGCAAGCAGGGCCCAGGGAAAAGACAGATGGACTGATCCAGAACTCGAGGCCACACAGGACCCTGCCTGCATTCAGCCCCATGCAGTGCTGTGGGGCACAGCAGGGAGAGGGCACAGGCCTCAGGGAGCCAAAGGAAGACCAAAACTTGAAGGTACCACAAGCAGAAGTCCCAGCCCTCCCTGGCTGCTCAAGACCCCATCATTCTCCAGCTGGCTGCTGGGAACACCCCAGCTAACCCGCACGCCATGCCCACCTGTAGATGGAGATGTTCTCAACCATCTCCTTGGTGTCTGCATCCTGCAGTGAGATGCCCCTCGGAGACACTGTCAGAATCACCTTCTGGAACTTGCGAGCTCCCACCCGTGCCTGGCAGGAGGGAGACACCAGACATCTCTGCATATCTGGCAAGGGTCTTCACCCCTGCCTCACTGGAAGGAGTCCCCCAGACTCTGTATGGAGGGCCACCCACTTGGGCCCTTGCTGCAAAGGCTGCTGCAGTTGAGACAGGAAAGCAGCGCCTGGAGATCAGTTATGCCCTGCACAGAACAACCCTGGAATCCATTCACACTACTGCCATGCACATGGGAAAGGACAGACCCCACCGTCCCCAGCACCTCACCCTCCTCTTCACGCTGTGACAGGTACAGCTCTGCTCCTGGCCGTCCCCGTGTGGGAGAGGGCGGCAGCAGCTGTCCTGCAGGAAGGCAGTTTTCCCCACAGCACAGGGGCAGAGACCAGCCTCTTGTGCGCCTCCCTCCTCCTGGGAACAGCACGGTCCCCAGCTGGGGTCCAGGGCTGGGACACGGACACTTCCCAGAGCCCAGGGACTCCAAACTGGCTCTTCTCCACCCTGGCAGAGCAGGGCCCCAGGGCCAGCTCTCACCGTGGCCACGATCCGGCGGATGGCAGCAGCAGCCATGTCTTCTCCTTTGGGTTTTTCTACCAGTGTCATGCCGAGATACTTGAGCGTGAAGCACATCCCCTCAAGCAGCGGCTCCTGCATATCAGCCCAGCTCTCAGGAAGCTCTGCAGAGACAAAATCCCTCAGCAGCATAAGCCACCTGCCAGCGGCCCCATGGCCACCCCCAGGAGCACTGGGGCACCTTGCTGCAGCTGCCCCGCTCCCCGCACCAGGGCACTCTCCTGGCTCCATGAGGTTCTTGAAAGAGGAAGAGAATGAAAGCACAGTTCACTCTCAAAGCTTTTAGTCCTCCATTCCTGGAGGTACGGGCTGTCAGCACAGATAGTAAGCTCCTCCATATCTGCACAGGGCCTCAGATGCTGCAGTGTTCAGTGCCATCTGCAAAAAACGCATTCCCGGGTCTCATCTATTTCACTACAAGCAGGATGTGCTCTGGACTGCATTCATCCCACCCACCTAAGATGCTAGCACACCTCAGAACAGCAGTATTTGCTGCCATGCTTGGTCAGATCAAAATCCCCAACTTGTCCCAGTGTAACCGAAGCCAGACCCTCTGGCAACTGTCACTCGCAGCAGCAGCTCCAGGGAAAGGGCAGCTCGCCCAGCACTCACAGTCCACATTGAGTGACTGGGAAGCAGCTGCATAACAAAAATTCTGTGCTAAGGAAGAGCTTGGACTGGTATTTCAAGGATGCAAACTACCTTCCAGGAAAACACATTTTATGGACGAACTCCAATGCATAGAGGGAGAAGGATCATCAGTTGGACTGGATGACCTTAAAGGTCTTTTCCAAACTAAATGATTCTATGAGAGCTCCCACGTGCATTACTTTGCAGGCCACAGAATTAAAGGGGCACTGGCTTCTGTTTCCTGTGTCCTCTCTTTTGCTGCAGTCAATAAAAATAATAATAAAAAACCCAATGGGCAGAGTGTCTCTTCGCTCAAGGAAGATTCCCTAGGGATAGTCCTCGGCATCTCCAGCTTCCTCCAGAACCCAGTCCGTTTCAGCAGCACACTGTGCTGCACAGTCAGTCCTGACACCACCACCGCTGGCAGAGAACACACAAAGCAAGTGCTGTAGAAGCATCCGTTCAACCTCTGCTCCCACAAGACAACGCCATTGACTTCAACAGAGAGTTCACTCTCATCAAAGGGAAAAGCTCTAGTTATTGGATTAATGTGTCACACGCAAAGGAACACTTCTCTTGTGCCAAGTACTTCCTAGAGATGATTTTCAAGGAGAGCTGAAGCAGATGTTAGCACACATTTACTTTCCTTAAATCCCAAAGAGCTCAAGGATGGTGAGAGAGGAGATATGCAGAAGGGCTAGGACACAGGCAGTCACAGTCTCTCTCTTCTTCTTGGGAATTCATCCCACAGAGGAGCGAAGGAACAGGAACACAGAAGTTACGTGCTCTGCTACTAACACCAGGTTTGTACACTTCCCTGGGAATTGCCTAGGTATCTACTGTTCACATTAAGCTAATGCTTTTCAGGGTTATTTTTCACCTCTTCCCTGGGATTAGCTCCCTGAACATCACTGGCACACTTGCAGAAGCTGACTCATAATTGGAATAACCTGAACCCACAGGGAAATCGGGAGACCTTATTTGCACAGCGTACTCCTGCACAAATTGCAACTGCCAGGGAACCCACTGGCTACCACGCAGGCGCCAGGGATCTCTTCCCAGGGCAGAATAGCACCGTCTCACTCCAAACTGTGAGAGCAGCCCCTGCCTGCCAGGGCTGCCAGCATGACCTCTGCTGCTCCGATAAACTCTCTGGGCAGCAACGACCGAGAAAGCCCAGGCTGTGGGGTGGGTCTTGGATCTGGCTGTGCCGCAGAGGGCCGAGCAGTCACCCCACGGAGAGCGACGTGCAGGCTGCCACGCTCGCCACACACACGTCCATGCCTGCGGAGGACCGGGCACAGCGGCTGGCGGGGCCAAGGCCTGCGGAGGCCAGGAGGGTGCCTGCGGACGGGGTACAGCGTGGTCCGGCACCTGCCA
>KZ506647.1:64168-105463 GCA_002844005.1 Limosa lapponica baueri
GACGGGACGGCGCGGGTGACCTGCATGGCCTGGTCGGCCAGCAGCGCCCGCTTCGCCGTCTGCACCGCCGACCGGGTGGTGCTGCTGTACGACGAGCAGGGCGAGCGGCGCGACAAGTTCTCCACCAAGCCCGCCGACGCCAAGGTGAGGGCCTGGGGGCCCGGGCTGCTGCCGCCGGGGTCGCTCCGCGGGCAGGGCCGCGGCCTGCGGGCCGGGGCCTGGGTCAGGGCAGCCTTCCCCTGCGGCCCACACCTCCGTCCTCTCCGCAGTACGGCCGGAAAAGCTACGTGGTCAAAGGCATGGCCTTCTCCCCGGACTCCACCAAAATCGCCATTGGCCAAACGGACAACATTGTCTATGTCTACAAGATTGGAGAGGAGTGGTGAGTCTGGTGGTGGAGGGCCCAGGGGCCGTGAGGAGGGGGCGGCACGCTCCTTCCTGCCGTACAGCGTGCTTTGCAGGCGTGGATGCTGCCTGCACCGTTGGCCTGGCCTGCTCCTCCACCCGGTGCACGCTGCGCGTCGTCTAACCCGCAGTGCATCACCCAGGTGTTTCCCTGGTGAGCAGCAGGTAGGATTTCCTCGAATCTTGTGCGACCATGCGCCAGCTGAGCTTCTGTGAAGCTGGAGCTGTAAAGCCTGCGCTGCTGTCCCCTGTTTCATAGCTGGGGAACTGTGGAACCTGCCTCACTTCAGCCTCATTTGCTGGTGTGTGGTGTGCTAAAGCTGCTCAGAAAGGCAGGGCACCAGAATTTCAGAAGCTCTGAAGTTGTTTTTTTTTTTTTAAATTTTCTACCTAAAGTTTCCTTGTGATAGACAACCGGTGTACAAAACTTAAACAGCCTGTGTTTGGCAATACTGAAACAGACTGAATGCAAACAGCAGGGTAACCAGAATGGGCAGTGTTGCTAGCTTCACTGATGGTCACTTTTGTCTACCTTTTTCTGCAGGGGTGACAAGAAGGTGATATGCAACAAGTTCATCCAAACGGTGAGACTCCTGTTTAACGCCATTTTCTCCAGCATATGTAGGACAAAGAGAATTAAATGTCTCGCTGCTCATACTTAGAGGTGTACTTGGCCGAACTGTCAGTGGTACTTGGTCTCCAAAAGTGCAGGTAGATCCTAAGATAATCTTTAAATTTTGAGGCTGGTATTACTTGCCAAGCTTCAGAGGCCTCATACTGCCTGGATACAACATGGTAATTAATTGCTGAATGAACAATGCAGTCACTTACAAAACTTCGGGGACTACTTTAGGCCTCAGAGGACAGAATGTTGTAAGGGAGTTGAAAGGGAAAAACAGGAGAGACTCTGAGCCCAACTGTTTTTCACAGATTGGCAACTCTAAGCCCCAAGATTCCTTATTAACCAAAATATAAAGTGTGCAGAATGCAGTCCAGCTGCACAGTTTCCCCACGTTCAAAGACCTCAGGTTTGTAAGTTGGGTTATTTCCTTGGCTGCCTTTGTGCTCTGCTGCTCAGGCTCTGCCTGTGTGGTCAGAGAGCTCTCTACTCAGGAGGTCTCTGGCAAGGATTGTCCCGAGATTGATGTCAGTATCTGGAAAAGGCGAAGGTGTTATAAATTCCTTGCACAGAAAACCACCCGTATGAGGCAACGCAATGCACTGACTAGTTGTTTTACCTTCAGGAGCCAATGTCCAGCAGCTGCCCGAGACTTTCCAGCCAGTTGCCATCATGCTATGACCCCCACTTTCTCTGTGTCACTAGAGAAGTTCTCTGCTATGTTCTCCTCCCCTGAAGGAGCTAGTACCAGTCAGGAGGAGTCATCCCCTCGGGCCAAATCCCCAG
Source organism: Limosa lapponica baueri (assembly GCA_002844005.1). Lineage (NCBI taxonomy): Eukaryota > Metazoa > Chordata > Aves > Charadriiformes > Scolopacidae > Limosa > Limosa lapponica. The sequence goes on from KZ506647.1 coordinate 65,979, forward strand.
AAGACATAGGCAGTGCTGCTTCTGATGTAGTTGCTGGAGTTTCTGTGCCAGGCATTCTCAAGCTGCTTTTCAGGTGAAGGACAGCCTGAGCCTCTGGGTTGAAAGCCTACATCATGGCTGGGTCATGGCCCACCACTGCAGCTGCTCTGACAGTGGCTTAGGATGGCCGTCAAGCCTCTCTCAACATGGGCTCCTGGCTGCAGGAGGGGAACCCAGGTAGTTCTGTTGCCCTGCCAATAAGTGAAGGCTGCTGTTGTTCAGCCTTTGTTTCTCTGTGTTGGAGCTGCTGCGCTGAGTGGTCGTGACACTGGGTAGACTGTCATGAGGGAAAGAGAGCACGAGGGGCTTGGTGTCCATTTGTCCCTTTCCTGGACATCGTGGTTAACCCAGGTGTGGATACCTGTAGCCTCACTGGAGAGTGCTTTCCTTGTTTGCTGCTGCCTGCTGGCGGGACGAGCTCCTTGCCCGTCTGCCTCCCCTTTGCTGTGGCACCTGGGTAACAGCCCGGTGGGAGCTGCTTGCCTCTCACAAGCTTAGGTGCTGTGCACAGCATGTATACATTTTTTTGTATTTTTAATGTAGTGGTTCATTTCTCTTTTCTCTCATTCTCTTATTTTCCCCATGCCTTTTCTGCCATTTCTATCATAATAAATCCTGTATTTTTTCTAATGCTATATGTGTGGGTTTTTACCACTGTGTCCAGTTTTCTCCTGTAACTAAATATTGTTATTTACAAATTTTTGGTATGTTCGGTAAACAGGAGAGATTCGTTAATAAGCCCTTTCCCTCTCCAGCCATTGGCAAAATGTATTGGGCACTCTTATACATCTTGTGAATACAGTGATACTGTTCTGCTCGGCTGGCAAGCAAGGCATCCTGCTGGAGGGTCAGGATGAGTATGTGCAAGTTTGACTTCTTTACACCAGTAGCTGAGCACGTTACCACTTTGTGAGGCTTCTTTCTAAGCTACTGCTGGGCTGCTTGTGGTTGTGTTAGGCTGAAAATAAAGGTCTGGCAGATAATGAGGGAAAGGTATGGATGTCTGGGAAACAGGTGTAATAAAAATGGGTCTTCGTCATTATTTGGACATACAAATTGTGAGCAGTTTAGGTACCCAGCGACATTTTGGTATCTGATTGTAGCTGTATTTGCTGAAGTGAATGGTAAGAATGGGGGATAGAAGGTGAGATAAATAAATGAGGGTGTAAATATGTCTAAAGCAGGCCCAGATGCTTAAAATGGAACAGATTAGCCAGTGAGGCAAGTGCTGGTGGCACAGTGCCAAACACCAGCCGCCTTATTGACTGAAATTCTTCAGTTTAAACGTGAAGCAGTTTCATTAACTCTCTTGACCCGCTCTTACAGTTGGGTTTTGTGCTCAGCTTTATTCTTCCTGATCCCCACCTCAGATTTTGAGAATACCTTAGGTTTGGGTTTAACGAACCCATTTCTACCTGACCTACTTTGTAGCATCTGGTAACCATCTTGCTTGTAAACAAAAAATATAAATAAAGACCATTTCTGATTCATCAAATAAAGATCCAATGTACAGATATTCTCATATCTATTACAGAAGCTAGCAGAGTCATATTATTTTTACGTTTTATACTTGTTGTTGCAAGAAAATCTTCAAATAGCCATAAGTTTGTACATTCAACGATAGCATGGGGAAAACCCCACACATCTGATCAATCAGTAGTCCTCTCAGAAGAGCATCCATGCTAGTATAACACATCTGGTATAACTTTGCCCTGCTTTAGCCCTTCTGAGCCTGCTGCTTTACCCCAGCTCAGTATTATCTAGTTCAAGCTTCAGTACAGAGGTCCTTGATCCTACTTTAAGGCCTGTCCAAATGCTGCCATCTCTTCTCTTTCCTGGTCTGAGTGGTCTCAGTGTTCATGAGCTGTGCTACGTAGCAGTGGGGCAGGAAGCTTTCTAGGTAGTAGAGTTCTTATCTCCTTTTTTACCTCCTCCTTGGCAGAGTGCCGTGACCTGCTTATTGTGGCCAGTGGAGAACGTCATTGTCTTTGGTCTTGCTGAAGGAAAGGTAGAGAAACTTGTTATTTGCCTCATTTTCTTTTCCATGCAAGGGCTACCAGCACCTGGGCTACTGTGTGCCACTGGGCACCAAATAGCAACTCAGGGTTTACACCACTGACTTGAATTTTCTGGTTCTGGTTCCCTTGGAGGTAACCAGGTTCTAGTCCTTGGGGGTTCTCCTGGATCATTTGGTCCTTTTCCTGAGCCTCCAACTTTTCAACTTCTTCTCCAACCTACTGAAAAGCAATGAGCTTCCTGTTATTTCATGGACCAGGAAGCTTCTGGGGATGTTACGCTGGGGGAAATCCACACTCTGCAGACAGAATCAACATTGATCAGATTCTCTTTCTCAGGTTCGTTTAGCAAATACAAAGAACAACAAGTCTTCCACCATTTATGGGACAGATTCCTATGTGGTCTCGCTAACGTCCAAGTGAGTATGGCATTGCTTTAGCCTTCCTGCTTTGGCTCAGTCTCCTATCCCGCTGTTGGCATAACTGGTGTCAGTATGGGAGGTCACCAGAGTGTCTCTTTCTGCTGTCAGTTCCAGAGTGTCCAGAGTGTCTCTTTCTGCTGTCAGTTCCATGTCGAGATAATAAAGTACTGTGCTTTCCAGAAGGAATTCCATCCTAAAATCTGATACCTGGATATACCACACTGGCCCATGCGGTTTGATTATCCCTCAAATACATTTCAGGACGCAAGTTCCCATGACATTACTCACATATATTGATTTATTTGAATCCAGGACTTTATAAAGATTAAATTTGTCAACTTAATCTCGCTAATTACTAACATTAGTCAAGTTCAAGGGCTAAAAAAAAGTAAAAATCTTCTGTCAGATAAAACTGTGACAAGGCTATGATGAGAAAAATAACCATAAAGTGCAATTTTAAATTAATTAAGATTTAATTTTAAGTACTTCTGTATCCTTTATCTAAAAAAAATTAAGATATGTCATGATCCTAGCAATGGGATTTTCACTAAATGGTGACATTCTGGTTTTTGAGTGCTAAAAAATTTTAAGAAACCTAAAGCTAGCCTAGGACTCTGACTTTCTACTGCTGAGAAATCCCTCCAAAGACTGTCTGCCTTTGCCTCTATTCCAGAGGGTTTCTATTTCCCCTCTCTCTCTCTTCATCCCCCCTTCTTCTCCCACCTCTCTTCCCCATTTGCCCCCCTCTCCCCAAATCCTTCCCCCGACTCTCTCCCCCTCTTCTTTTATTTGTAAACATAGCTCATGCTGTTACTGCTATGGTGTCAATGACAGACCTGGGGTTGCAATCACAGAAGACAGATGTATGATTCCTGGATTGTTCCAGTGTTCACAGAATTTGTATTCTGTACTTGAATCATCATTAAAAAGTGTTCTTTCTGGGTACACTAGGTTATGCCTGTTTCCTCTTCCTTGCCCTCTTCTCCTTGCTTGTGTCAAGATTTACACAAGACATGAATGCTACAAATGATGGACTTAGACCTGGAGTGTTTGTCCAGATGTTTTTGTGTCTTAATTGTGTTGCTTTTAGGGATTCCTGGCATCACCATATTCAGCCTCATTTTTGGAATAGTTCCAATGCAAGGGTTGTTTGATATACCTTGTTATGAAAAATTATGTGCATAGTCGTTATTCCACTTAAGCTTACTTAGCCTCCCTGTGTTTTAGTGATACAGAAAGTTGGTAATTGTGATTTTACATGATGAAGATGCTTATCTGGCCACTCTCCTTTATGCTCACCATGCTTTTGTCTGCTTTGTTTTTACAGACACCGATACAGGTTCTAGGTATTCTTGTGTTTATCACCCAGCTTGTCTTTGGTGATGAGGAACATCAACGATGACCCTGGGACTGGCTTCTCTGGGCAAGGATATGAAAATAAAGGTGCAAGTCTTACTGCAGTAGTGCATCATCCTGTCTGTGTTTCTTTGCAGTGTGTCGGGGAAGGGAATCCTGTCTGGCCATGCAGATGGAACCATAGTACGCTTCTTCTTTGATGATGAGGGCTCAGGTGAATCACAGGTATCAGAGATTTTTCTTCAATGAGCAAATTCCTGTTTGCACAGCCAAAGAGCTCTTTGGCTCAAGAGCTCTGGTAAGGGATCAGGCCATGGAGGGAGAGCAAGTCTGGAGGGGAGCTGTGGTCTGTGCTTGCTAGAGTAGGTTTTATGGAGCACTGATGAAGGCAAACCAGTGACTAGATGCTTTGAAATACACTGAGTGCAGTGGTAAGAGCAGAAGTTACATTTTTGTGTATGAGACATGAGGCTTTTCAGGTGTCTGGAAAGATCTGATGTTAGAGTCTCCAGGAGAACAATGCTTGAATAGGTAGGGTTCCAGGGAATAGCTATTGTCGTCTTCTCAGTAAGCAATGTATAGTTGCCTCAGTTAAACCCGGATGCCAGGTTCACACTGCCTGGGGACAGAATACTTGGCACCCAGCATTTCTCCCGAGCCTCCTGCTCCTCCCCAAAAGGAGAAGTCTCTGTGCTTCAAGCTGTGGTGAAGGGAATGCTATTGTTACTCAGATATTTTCTCTCCAGCTGAAGCAGTTTGAGCATGTTTGCTCTCTAGCATGATATGCTGAAAGCCTATGTATACTCTGGTATGTTAAGGGTGTATCCCAGTCTAGTTAATGGTACTGGTCTTCTTACTGGCACCAGGAATCTTCTCTCCCAGTTAAACACGTGGAATAGTTGAAACATCTCTCAGTTCTGGTTTCTACCTTCCTACAGAGGGGCAGGCAGACAAAGCACCCCCCATGCGCTGGACTTTACAGAAGGGCCTCAGACTGGTCTTGTTGTGACAGCTGAATACAGAGGCCAGCTGGAGCTGGAATGGCTGTAGCCATTCTTGTTTTCAGATGTTCTTTCTTGTCTAATGTAGGGTAAGTTGGTGATGCATCCCTGTCCTCCTTATGCCCTTGCCTGGGCTTCCAACAGCATCGTGGCTGCAGGCTGCGATAAGAAGATTGTAGCTTATGGGAAGGAAGGAAATGTGGTTCAAACCTTTGACTACAGCCGGGACTCGTCAGAGAAGGAATTCACCACAGCAGCTGCCAGTCCTGGCGGCCAGTCTGTGGTCATTGGCAGCTATGATAGGTATGGTGCCTGATGGTAAAGTCTCCCCTTTGTGGTGCTTTCTTCTTCAACCATATGCAGTTCTTCATGTCTCTGCTGATCCGTTCTCACAGGTTAAGGGTTTTGAACTGGAGCCCACGCCGCAGCGCCTGGGAGGAAGGCAAACCCAAAGAAATAGCTCACCTCTACACCATCACAGCTTTAGCGTGGAAGAGGGATGGATCACGGATCTGTGTGGTGTGTATCATCAGTCAGCAACTGTGAGCCCACGGGTCACACACCGGGGACAGTCTTACGCGTGCTCACAACAAAGTGACGTGACACAGGGAGAGTGAGAGTGGTCACACCGTCACCAAGGTGTGCGATGCAGGTGCTTGGGCTGAGACCTTTGCAAGGGACTCTGCTGCAGTCAGTTGTGCAGAGTATGAAGCTGGAAATATCATGGCCAATGTGTAATGGCTCACTGGCAGCAGCAGCCCTCCTTTTTTCACAGAAGCATAGTAAGCTCAGCATAGCATAGCTTCTCTAGAGCAGTCTCACGAGCATTCTTTCTTCCAAGCACCTGTGAGAAGCGGTATAAGACCTGATCTTATACCCTATGTTTACATGCTATGTTTTCAGTTCAGAGGTGTCTTTCTTCTACTTTTGGCTATTGGGCCTTGATCTGCCTTTCTCTATCAAGTTAAGTAATTCCTTAAAGCTCTTTAAGTCAATCTTTCTACAAATCTTTCTGAATTAACCCCTCCTCTTCCTCTGCTATGTACATGGCAGTATTTGGTAAGCTCTGTTTCTCTGAGAATTTCTCAATCTTTCTGTTCTCTCACGAAAGTCAAGATAGGACTGGTCCTCATGCATCTGGGGCTTGAGCCTTATTCCCCAGAGCAGCCAGGACCTGGGGATTTCTGTCTCACCTCTGATCCTTTTCATGAAAATAGGGTCTGGAATACCTTTTCGTAACAAAATTCACTGACTATGTGCAATACGTTTTTTTCCCCAGGGCACTCTCTGTGGAGGAGTTGAACAATTTGACTGCTGCCTTCGCAGAAGCATTTACAAAAATAAATTTGAAATGACATATGTGGGACCAAGCCAGGTAAGAGAATAACCAAGGAGGTAATGTCTGTTGATTAAAATGGGATGCTTACTAAAACTAGACATGTTTGGAGTTCTTGGTGCCATCAGCTTCTTTCCAGTCCATCATCTGCATCCAGTCCTTGGCCCAATCGCTCACAAAATCGTAGAATCATATGATAGTTTGGGTTGGAAGGGTCATCTAGTTGGGTTTAAAGGTCACCTGGTCCAACCCCCTACCGTGGGCAGGGACATCTTCAACTAGATCAGGTTGCTCAGAGCTCCGTCCAACCTGACCTGGAATGTTTCCAGGGATGGGGCATCTCTGCCCAGAGAGCTGTGATTAGTGGGGTGAAATCTTGTTGGTGTCCAGTCACCAGTGGTGTCCCTTAGGGCTCAGCTTTGGGGCCAGTCTTGTTTAATATCTTTATTGACGATCTGGACGAGGGGATTGAGTGCACCCTCAGTAAGTTTGCAGACGACACCAGACTAAGTGGGAGTGTTGATCTGCTTGAGGGTAGGAAGGCTCTATAGAGGGGCCTGGACAGGTTGGATCGATGGGCCAAGGCCAATTGCATAAGGTTCAGTAAGGTCAAGTGCCCGGTCCTGCATTTCGGTCACAACAACCCCAGGCAATGCTACAGGCTGGGAGAAGAGTGGCTGGAAAGCTGCCCAGCAGAAAAGGACCTGGGGGTGTTGGTGAACAGCTGGCTTAACATGAGCCAGCAGTGTGCCCAGGTGGCCAAGAAGGCCAACAGCATCCTGGCTTGTATCAGGAATAGCGTGGCCAGCAGGAGTAGGGAAGTGATCATGCCTCTGTACTGGGCACTGGTGAGGCCTCACCTCGAGTGCTGTGTTCAGTTCTGGGCCCCTCACTACAAGAAGGACATTGAAGTGCTGGAGCGTGTCCAGAGGAGAGCCACCAAGCTGGTGAGGGGTCTGGAGAACAAGTCATATGAGGAAAGGCTGAAGGAACTGGGTATGTTTAGTTTGGAGAAGAGGAGGCTGAGGGGAGACCTCATTGCCCTCTACAACTACCTGAAAGGAGGTTGTAGAGAGGTGGGGGTTGGCCTCTTCTCCCAAGGGAATCATGACAGGAGCAGAGGGAGTCTGAAGTTGGGGCAGGGGAGGTTTAGATTAGATATTAGGAAGAATTACTTTACTGAAAAAGTGGTCAGGCACTGGAGCAGCCTGCCCAGGGAGGTGGTTGAGTCATCATCCCTGGAGGTATTTGAGAAATGTGTAGATGTGGCACTTCAGGGCATGCTCTAGTGGCCGAGATTGTAGGGGGTTTTTTTTGCGTGTGCATGGTTGGACTTGGTGATCTCAGAGGTCCTTTCCAACCATGATGATTCTGTGATCTATAATGTCTCTGGGCGACCTGGGCCAGGGGCTCACCACCCTCAGTGTAAAACATTTCTTCCTTCTACCTAGTCTGAATCTACCCTCCTTTAGTTTAAAACCGTTACCCCTTGTGCTATCGCAACAGGCCCGGATAAAAAGTTTGTCTCCATCTTTCTTGTAAGCCCCCCTTAGGTACTGAAAGGCCGCGAAAAGGTCTCCCCGGAGCCTTCTCTTCTCCAGGCTGAACCCCACCAACTCTCTCAGCCTGTCCTCCCAGCAGAGAGGGGCTCCAGCCCTCCCAGCATCTCCGTGGCCTCCTCTGGCCCCGCTCCAACAGCTCCATGTCTCTCCTGTGCTGAGGACTCCAGAGCTGGAGGCAGCACTTGGGGGGGGGTCTCCCCAGAGCGGAGCAGAGGCGCAGAATCCCCCCCCCTCGCCCTGCTGGCCACGCTGCTGGGGATGCAGCCCAGGGTGCAGGAGGCTTTCTGGACTGCCAGCACACGTTGCCGGCCCATGGCCAGCTTTTCCCCATCCCAGAACCCTCATACCCTTCTTGGGAGGGCTGCTCTCCATCCCCAGCCTGGGCTGGGACCAGGGGTTGGCCCCACCCAGGTGCAGGACCCTGCACTTTGCCTTGTTCGGCCTCATGAAGTTCACATGGGCCCACTTCTCCAGCCTGTCCAAGTCCCTCTGGATGGCATCCTGTCCCTCAGGCCTGTCACTGCACCACTCAGCTTGGTGTCATCCACACACTTACTGAGGTTACACTCAATCCCACTGTCTGTGTCATTGATGGAGACATTAAACAGTACTGGTCCCAATATGGACCCCTGAGGGACCATACAGACCTCTGAGGGACAGATTCCTTGTATTCAGCTGAGGGAACTCTGTAAGTTCTGTTCAGTAGTTACCTTCAGCCCCATTAAAACTACACTGGAAAGAGTTGGAAGTGATTTCTCCAAGTCCATTTACCTCATTCATTCCTCTCTTTAAAGCAGTTACACTGTCTTGAAAAATATGCACAAAACTTGGCACAGCAAATTACCAAAGCATTTTAGGTACACATCTACACCTGCAGTTTTTTCATAGCAACTTGTCGGGAAAGGCAGAGGGAATATTCCAGGGACAGTGTCAAGGCTGGGTGGAAATTGGCTAGGAGCGAAAACCATGGAGTTTATTTCCTTGTTTGTGAATTTGTGTGGGGTACCTCCCTGCCAAATCCAGGCTCCCTAAGTGGTTTAAATTCAGCCAACGTTACCTGTTTCAAAATCAGGTGGTAGGGGTGAGGTAGCAGTCTGGGCACCCCTCTGTAGTCAGTGGAGAGAGCGTAGGACTCTCAGAGGGTGACATCCTCAAGGGCCTGAGTAGTCCTCCAGTTAGGCTGGAAACTTCTAAATGGCAGCAGTGAGAATCCCACACTTTTACTACGGTTGTCATCCCATAGAAGAGGAATGGTAAGGTTTATTTAAAAAAGCAGAGTGAAATGATGTGAGGGGACATCTAAATACCCAGGTATCATCTGTTATATAATATTCCATAGGGCACAAAGTCTGTGTTCTTCCTCTGTGCCTGGAAACAGTGCCTCATATTGCTTTTTTCCACTTTCTCTAGGTCATTGTGAAGAACCTCTCAACAGGAACTCGCGTTGTGTTGAAATCCCAGTATGGTTATGAGATTGATGAGGTGAAGATCTTAGGGAAAGACAGATATCTGGTGGCCCATACCTCAGACACGTTACTGCTGGGTGACATCAGCTCCAACAAGCTCAGTGAGGTACTGGAAAACCTGTCATTTCCTGACTGTCCGATGCTTAACTTTGTAACTCAAAGGGTGTGTTTTCTGCATGGGAATAATGCATCTATTTTCAAAGAATCATAGAATAATTTAGGTTGCAAGGGACCTTGGGAGGTCTTTTATCAAACTTCCAACCCAAAAGAAGGTCACATTAAATTCAGATGTGGTTGCTCAGCGCTTTATCCAGGTTGGTCTTGAAAACCTTCAAGGATGGAGATCCCACAGTTTCTCTGGTCCCCTGTTCCAAGGCTTTACTGTCCTCATGGGGGAAAGATTTTTTTTTTTCAAGTCTTGTTGGAATCTCTTTCAGCAATGTATGCTGCGGAGATTCTGAGGAGAAGATTTACTGAGGGAAAGGGGCTGTTGGGGGTGCTTTTTATAATAAAGTTAGTCTAGAGGAAGGTGGGAAAGTGCCTGTGAGAGAACAGACAGTACAGGGAGTACATCAGTCACATAAAGGCCTCTTGTCCAGAAAGCAGTAAGATACTACATGAAAAGGAGTCTGAAGCATAGGTTAAAAAAAGGGAGAGGGAAGTGAGGAACTTGCAAGCTGGGAATGGCTGAAGAACACTGTTGACAGCTGAAATGCTGGAACATGATCCCTTGTGGGGTGCAATTCTTGCTGTCCGTGGGAGTTGAGCTGGACAGTACATGGCAATGCCTGCAGCCTGGTCCCCTGCGGGAGCTGTTGGCCTGGTGTTTGCTCACTCCACGCCCTTGTATTGTAGGTAGCCTGGCAAGGGTCTGGAGGGAATGAGAAGTTCTTCTTCGACAATGAGAATGTAAGTTGGATGGGACAGGATGATACCCATGAGCGGTGAGTAAAGCCATGTGTCCACTGGCATTAAAGGTGTCAACTGCACTTCTGGAAAATCCTGGTTCTCAGAAGTTTGCTGGACTTACCCTCTCCATGCAGATCCTGATCTGCTTCCTCTGCATAGTTGCCCTTTCCATGTGGCAGGTGCAGAACACACTCTGTGTGTGGAGTAGCAATGTTAGAGGTACAGGGTACAGAATGCAGCTGTCAGGGTGACAGTTTGGCTCCTCCTGCAGGTTACAAATAGGCCCAGAACTAAAATCCCCAACTCTGAGGAAAAGCTGTCAGTCACAACAGGAAGCCAAGGACAATTCCTTACTCATCCCAGAGGGTCTGAATTTAGACCTGTGTGCTGCAGAGTTCTTTTCTGCACACCTCACTGGCAGGTATGTGTGCTTGCCTGGCTTTTCTGTAAGAGTGTATTCCCCTCTCACCTTCAGGTCTGCATGATCTTTAATGCTGGAGAGCTGACACTGGTGGAATATGGAAGCAATGACATCCTGGGGTCTGTCCGCACAGAGTTCATGAACCCTTATCTTGTCAGGTGAGTGTCACACCTGCCTGTGTGGCCAGTACTTCATCTTGAGAGAGTGACCTCAGATACATACACTTGGAAATGTCCCACTGTGCAGAACGCAGGCCCCAGACACCGGGACCAGAGTAATCTGCTCTTGACAGCAACCAACGGTCATAGAATCACAGAATGGTTCGGGTTGGAAGGGACTTTAAAAATCATCCAGTCCTGCCCCCTGCCCTGGGCACCACCAGACGAGGTTGTTCAAAGCCTTGTCCAACCTGGCCTTGAACCCCTCCAGGGATGGGAGTCAAATGGTTTGCACAAGTCCAGGTGGATGACAGCTGCTCGTCCCTTATCCACCAACACTGAAGCACCATCACAGAAGGCCACCAAATTTGTCAGGCACAATTGGTCCTTAGTGAAGCCATGTTGGCTGTCACTATTCACTTCCTTATTTTCCATGTACCTTAATGGTGGGGTTTAATTGCTTGGTTACCCTTAATGGTTGTAAAGTTTTAGAAGCACAGGAGCCCGTTTTTCTCTGGTACGTGCTTATTGAAGCCTGACTTGGGTATTGCTGAAGAGGGATTTCCTGTGCGTGTACTCATGCATCTCTGCAACCAGCCGGTCCTAGTACAGCATTATCAGGGACTCTAGGTGCCAATGTGACCTGCTCTGTGCCTCTGAAATACCATACTCCATTTTCTGATCTGAGAGAAGGGAGGATCATGGGCTGCTCAGAGGTGGAAGCAGCGTAACTAATTAGCTACCGGGGACCCTGGCTCCAGAGGGGCAGCTTCTGGAGCAAAGCCATGAATTGGAAGGGTTTGTTCTCATTTGAGGCAGCCGTAGATACTGTGCAAGAGTCACAGGTCAGAGAGCTGCAAGAGGCTCTGTGCGCTTGGGCAAACTGCAGGGAAGTCTGGGGGGGACTATGTGATTCAGTCCTGTGAATTTAGAGACTAGTAAAGGTAACTGTCATCATTCCCTTCAAATAATAGTGTCCGTATCAATGAGAGATGGCAGAGAGGCACGGAGGAGAACAAGAGGCTGGCTTACCTGGTAGACATCAAGACTATAGCAACAGGTGAATGTAAACCTCCTTCCCCTGTGTTTTACCATCCTTCCTGAATCCTTTGTATTTTCTCTGCCAGGCGGCATATCCCCGAAGGACCCCTTCGCATTCACTCTGCCTGGCAGAGACCAGGCTCCCCAGCTTTTGGCTGCCTGATGCGGACGCAGCTGTGGGGTGGCTCTGACTCTGTCCTGGACCCGAGATTCTGTGCCGTTCGGCAGATGGTATTGCTGCCTGCGGTGCCTGTGTCTGTGCACACTCACAAAAGGCTGGAGGGAGTTGCTGCTGTTGATAAGGCATCAAGATAAAATGTCACCGCAGTCTGCGTTTCATGTCACAGCGGGTCCTGCCCTAATTAGGTCCCAGGCACCTGATCCCCATGGGAAAGCATTGGATGTTCAGCACTATGGGGCACGTTAGGTACTTACACTGTTTCCTTTCTTTCCTTCCCAAGTGGACCTCGTTGGTGGCTACAACGCTGGCACTATCAGCCACAACAGCAAGATTGATTGGCTGGAGCTGAATGAAACAGGCCACAAGCTACTCTTCAGGGACAAGAAGATGAGGGTGAGGCAGGCGCATCTCGGGGAGTGTGACAAAATGGCATGGCTGGGGAGAGGTAAAGACAGATAGGCCCAAATGGAGGGAGGGAGGCGAGAAACACATGTGAAGTACTCGGGACTTTTTTGACTACTCCTTTGGGGAAGATAGACCATGTTCAGATTGCATGAGCTGGCAGCATTGCATGTTTGGTCTTGAGTCCTGGCAAATTCTGAAGTTAGTTACTAGACATCTTGCTTCATCTCAACACCCCTGAAGATGAAGGTCATAGGCTCTTCTGCTGTGAGATGGAGTGGGTTAATCTCAGGTTGAGGACCCTGATGTTGCACTTAAACATGTAAATTTAAAAGTGTTCTCTGCAACAGCTTGGCTTATATCTGTAAGATGAACTCTCTAATTCTCCAGAACAGCATAGTCACAACCAATTAGCTTGTTTGGTATGGCCCTTGGCTTGTGCTGATTCCTAGACCATGACTGAATGTTGCCTGGGAGAGTACTGGTAAGCCCACGACAAAACTTCTCAAAATCCTGGTAATGGTTTCACACTACAGATTATGATGTGCAGGTACTCATGTCATGCACTAGACTTGTTTAGTTTAACTGTACAGATGGAGCTGAAGAAGCTCACTGCAGCAGGCCAGAAGGTGTGTTTATCAATTGTATTACAGTTCCACTCGGTTCCATATCACACCGCCTTCTCTCTTACGAATGTAAGGCTCCCTGACTGCTTGACTTCATTTGCTCTTCTTGTCATAAGAGTGTCCTGAGAAGATGACCCTCTTGACAATGGTGTAATTTGGATCTAGAATTCCTGTGTGGGTGTTCCAGATGCTGTGGTGGACCCCAGCCATAGCACTTCAGCTCATCACAGGATGGTTTTAATTGCTCCAGAGTTCAGATCCCACTGGGGGCTGTCAGTCTGCAGTAGAATATTTCCCTGTTGGCTGTACCTCCCTCCTTAGTCCGGGGATGGGTGAAGTGTTATGTTCATAGATGCACCCATGTTGAAATCCCTGAGAACTTTCTCAGCCTCATCTCAGAAGAAACTCTGAATTCACCCCTCACGTTTCAGACAGGAATCCCAGGCTTCTTCACTGTCACTTTTGGCAGCTTGACCCCTGAGGCTGCATCACAGATTGTAGGGGTTGCAAAGACACCTTCTTGCTTGGGAATCATGGATCGCCAATTAATTACCTGCCTGCTGATTGATTGCTGTCCAGCTGATCAGCTGACAACAAGAGTGCTCAGCTTTGCAGCCAAAGATTGCAGCACACACATCTGCTGCCTCACAAACTCTTTACCTCAGACCTCTCACAAGAGTGTGCTGCAGGTGGGCTTTCTTGTGCAAAGACTGTTCTGGTTCTGGGCCATCACAAAACAAGGACTCCTACAGGCACTTTGTGATTTCAGAGAAACAGAAGGAGCAGCCCAGTGTGGATTTGCAAAAAAGGCAGTGCCTGCACCTACGTTAGAGTGCCTCTCTAATCAAGATACTCTTAACTCTCAGAAGGACTGTTCCATGTCTACAGGTCTTTAGGACTCTACTTTCACATATCCATAAAAGCATCAAGCAAGAAAGGCCTTTGCTACAAAGGAGACCAAATCACTGCCAGTAGCAAGGGCTTCTGTGTGGGCTTTGCTGCACTGATACTTTTCAGAAAGGTTCTAACAGTGGTTGCAGCCTGCATCAAGTGAAAGAGGCTTCTATTTGTAAGTGATACGTACATTTCCACAAGGCTGTGTATGTCCTACCATGTGAGAAGAGAGAACTTTCCCAACAACATATATTTTTATATTTATTTCTGCAGTCTTGTTCAGTTTATATTTGGGTCCTCTAATTCACTGTCTCAACAAGAGGCAGTGGCATCATCAAGATCGCTCCAGCCTCTTCTGGCTCCTTTTCAGGCCTCTTAAGAGGCTACATAGCCAGCCCCTTCATTAAACACTGACACTAGCCTAAATCAGACAGTACCATGATTCCCCTAAGCTATGTCTGTACGTATTTCTCCAACCAGTTTGGTACAGTCTGAAACAGGGACTTTCTTGTTCTCTTTTGACTGATATGTCATGGGATTAGCACAATTCCCCTTTTTTTTTCCGTCTCATCTTTGCTGGGTGAGGACAGTTATGACAAGGAGCAGAGATAGCCTAGAACTTTTAAGTTACGAGGCATCATACGTCTTTGTTAGGCCATGTGTCTGGTTACACCTTCCAAATTGTCAGGTTTGTTTCAGGGCAAGGTATTCTACAAACAAACACCCTCTCACCTTATTAGGAACAGTTCTTGCAACAGGACTTTACTTGGGACGGACAGTTCAGCCCAGCACTGCAGAGGAGGGCTGTTCTTGGTCTCCCAGTTTGTTTGCATGCAGGACTTAAGAGACCATTCTCCTGCAACTGAGAAGGAACTGAAGTAGCACAAGGCATGTTCTGGTTTATATACTTATGTACCTAGCAGTAAGTAAGGCAGGATCTGAGCATGCTGCTTAAAATACTGCAGGGGTTAAAAGGATCTTAAGTCTTGGATAGTAATGGATGTAAATAACAGTGTAGAAGTTTGGGCTATGTATCTTGGAAAAAGTCTGATTCCTGGTTGGTAATATCTGTTCACAAGATACTTGCTCAGATGTTCCTGCCACATTCATGTGAGCTAGCAGCCCAGCCATGAACCCAGCTGAGCCTTTTTCTACTCTTCCCCCCTCCAGCTGCAGCTCTATGACATTAAAAGCGGCACCAAGACCACCATTTTGAACTACTGCTCCTATGTGCAGTGGGTCCCGGGCAGTGACGTGGTGGTGGCTCAGAACAGAAACAGCCTCTGCATTTGGTATAACATTGATGCTCCAGAGCGAGTCACCATGTTTCCTCTGAAGGTAAATCTCTGGAGAGTTTTACCACCTCCAGCAGTTTCTGTTACTTCTTGCTCACGTGTTTGGGAATGGTCAGGGTAGTGTTGCAGAAGGGAGACAGAAGGGAATTGCTAGTTTTTCATGGACAAAATACGAGCTCATCTTGTCAGCTTTGTGGCAGGCATTGCTGGCAGACCACGGAGACAGTTAATACAGTAAGGAGCTGCTCAGTGGCTTTTGCCTTCCCCCCTGGTGAGATAAGGATGATGTCTGTGCAGTGTGAGCTCATTCAGCAGAACTTAAATCAGCAGAGCTGTCACAGTGCTGTCCTCACATCCCTGCTACCCCACAGGCTTTAGGAGAACATGGGGGTGTTGATAGCTGGTACTCTTTCCAGGGCGATATTGTAAGCTTGGAACGGAATGATGGGAAGACTGAAGTGATAGTATCTGAAGGGGTGAACACTGTGTCCTACACCCTGGACGAAGGCCTCATAGAGTTTGGAACCGCCGTTGATGATGGGGATTATCACAGGTAAGTGCTAGATACACCACATAGTGGTGGCAGGTAGCCCACTTCACATAACAGACATCTGAGATCCAGCAATCCATGAACTACAGCAGCACAGCTTTTCATACAGAGCTGAAGTTCAGGCTTTGAGCATGAGGTTGATGCCAGAGCTGGCTCTAATGCGCAGCAGAGTCCCTCAAGGGTGAATATCTAGCTTTTTCATCCTCACAGCTCTGTGGTTTCAGCTCTGTGGCACAAGAGACTGGCCAGTCTGGTCCCATTGACACTGACAGGAATTCACTGAAGGCAGTTTTCACTTAACTGCAGTGAATAAGTGTGTCTTCTGTAGTAACCAGATGTGAAGTGGTACTCAAGCACTTTTGCTGCTGCCACTCCAGGGATGGTGACCGTGTCATGGAAACATTCAGGAGCTGTGCAGAGTAAAAACTGACTGCCTGAAGCAGTCATGGTAGCCACCTGGGTATGACTGACATTGTTATAGGGCTTTAAAATCAACCAGGGAAGAAAATTTCATATTTTCGTAGCACTGATACCACTTGAGAGACTTCTTTGCAGCAGGGACTTACTTCAGACACATTGTGGACTTTTCCCACACTGCTACAGCCTTCTGGTGACCATATGCCTCTAAGTACCTTAGCCCAGATGGGGATCACTTCCATCACTGATGTGTTCCCTGATGTGTCAGGCCCTGTGTTATACAGTCCTCTTCAGAACTGGTCACACAGAGCTTGCTTTGTTTTCAGTGCAACTCTTGTTAGGAAGCTCCTGTCTCAGCCTAGGATTTTCCTCAGAGAGCTCTTCTATTCTGTTACTGAAAGTCTGCAAATCTCTCTGTCTCAAGGGCTACTGCATTTTTGGAGACACTGGAAATGTCCACAGAGACGGAAGCCATGTGGAAGACCCTCAGCAGACTGGCTTTGGAAGCTAGACAGCTGCACATTGCAGAGAGGTACAGGAAGAAGCTATAACGTATTTCTGGCTTAAACACTTTCTTTGCTGAATCCCTTGCAGAAATCAGGGTCTATCTAAAGATGTGACTTCTTGTGTGGCCTAGAAGGTTCACTGCATTGGAGAATTAAGTGTTCACTATTCCAGGCAATGACTGCCTTTTCATCCTAGACAGTAATGCTAGAACTGGGGACAGGAAGGCATCACTCTGTAGGACAGATTTTTGCTGATGGCAACCCAAAGCAGTGTATAGCAAGGCTTCAGGGAGCTGACAGATGTGGACAAGCTCAGCGCATCTCTGAAGCATGGGGAAGTGAAGTGTGAAGTTGCCCAGAGAAGCTGTGGCTGCCCCATCCCTGGAGGGGTTCAAAGCCAGGCTGAACAGGGCTTTGAGGAATCTGGTCTGGTGGGAGGTGTCCCTGCCTTGGAACAAGATGATCTTTAAGGTCCCTTCCAACCTGAACCATTCAATGATTCTGTGAGAGCTGGTCATATCCATGGCATTTCCCATGGAGTAGGGCTAGAGGACACCTCTTGGCAATATCCTTCCCTTGAAGTAGGGCAAGCCCACCTCTCCAGCTTGCAGAGCTGGGTCTGCTGCCCAGGTTCTGATTTTCTTTTCATGAACCAAAAGTGGGCAACAAAATCCATTTATTGACTAACTGCTTTGCTCTTTCCAGGTGCTTTGCAGCTCTGGGCAACATGGCAAAGGCTCGATTTCTGCATGAAACCAATACCATTGCTGACCAGGCAGCTCAAGAGCATGTGAGTCAAACTTCTTCTACTGTGCAGGGCAGCTGCTTTCCTGTAAGCACTTGCGTACACATTATCTTCTGTGCCCATGCTCACCAATATCCTGCTACAGACCAGGACCTGGTCATGCAGAAACTGCTGACATAATCCTTCATCCATGCTTGCCAGGTCCCCATTCTGGCTAGCCATTTCTTACTGCTCCTGTCTCGTCACTTCTTTGTTTCTTATCTGTCTTCTTCAGTTTCTGTAATGGCACAGACCCCGCCTGCAGTCACCTTTGTGCCATTCCAGAGCCTGTTCTTTCACTCTACAAACTGATGGAGCTAACTGATGTTGTCTGCAGGGTGGGGATGGTACAGACCATTATCTGGTGCGTGCCCGCTTGGCCATGCTGGACAAGAACTACAAGCTGGCAGAGATGATCTTCCTGGAACAAGTGAGTAAAGGAACCAGAAGCAGAAGAGGTCCTATTTATTTATGAGTAGGGAGATTTGTCTCCTGGTGTGAAGGAGAAAAGGAAAAGGTTGCTTATTCCTGGGAGAAGAGTTCTTGCCCTAAACCAGAAGGAGATATTTCTTGTTCCAAGGTGTAGGGTTGCCCTGAGATGCATGAAGAGGGTGAAGGAGGAGGTATATCTGTGTAAAGGGAACAGTACACTTTTTCAAGTGTTTTCTGCACATCTGACCCTGCCCACTGTGAGAGCTTAATGACAACATGTCTGCTAAATTGAGCCTTCAGGTTGACACTTTGCTCTCTGACACAGAACGCCACAGAGGAGGCCATGGACATGTACCAGGAGCTGCACATGTGGGATGAATGCATCGTGGTTGCTGAGGCCAAGGTACAGAATGTAGCTGGGCTGTGGGCTAGGCTTGTGTGGTAACTCTTCTGAGTAGGAGTCTGTTCATGGTGTGGGTTCTCTTTGTCTGCTCTATCAGGACCTCACTTCTGCTTGGAGGGGCTCCAAGCCGAAGGGAAGGTTGCATTGATGTAAGTACAGACCTGGGTGAATAGTGAGGGAGAAAAGCTACTGAAATTCGTTTAGGAGTGTCTAGGGCTTTATAAAAGAACGGATGATGCACAGTACTTGGGGCTGGCATTGTGGTTTCTGCTAACTGTAGTTGCTTAGTTTAACTGGGCAGCAAGATGTATGGTGCCGTGAGCTAGTTGTTCAGAGCCTGCAGGGTGAGTAGGACAACATCTTGCCTTGCCCAGGTCAGCCAATGCTGCATTTCTCAACAGGGACACCCGATGCTGGATAAGTTGCATCGGGGTTACTACCAGTGGCTGCTGGATACTCAGCAGGAAGAGAAGGCTGGGGAGGTCCAAGAGGGACAGGGCGACTACCTGGCAGCTATCAGCTTGTACCTGCGGGCAGGGCTGCCAGCCAAAGCAGCACGGCTGGCCATGAGCAGGGATGAGCTCCTGACCAACGGGGATGTCATCAATAGGGTCTCCACGGCGCTGGTCAGAGGGGAACTGTATGAACAGGTGAGTGGACCAGCCCACTGGGCTTTCTTCTTAGTGGCATCAAAGCCCTTACCCTGTCTTCTGCATCTCTGAGATACAGGGGGACTGAGCTGGAGAGCAGCAGATGTAATTCTGTGTTGATAAATTTGCAGTTAACGTTTGGAAGGAAATCCTAACTGCATCCATTATACATGAGTGTGGTCTAGAATTGCTGTTATTAGTCAGGAAAAAGATTGACAACGTGTCTCTGAAACATCAGCTAAGTTCAGTAGTAGTCAAGGATGCCCTTGGGAAGACAGGAACCAACAGGAAAGGAGTTGTGAATCAAACAGAAAACTTGATATCACTGTGAAAACGTACAGTGCTTCCTCATAGTAGAGTAAAAAATGATTGTACAGCTTTCATATAAGGATAGTCTAAAGGGAAAAGCTAAGGAAATAAAACAAAGGAGGTTGTGAAGACAATCTGTAGAACCATTAATATCATAGAGAAGAGAAGTGATTATTCTCTTTGTCTAATAACACAATAACACAAAAAATTGGTAGCTACTTATTAGCTGACAGTTTTAAAACAGAAGTGTGGGTTTTACACAGCACATAACCCTGTTAGTGTAAGAAAGCAGTGCTGAGTCTGACCAGTGCACAGCTCGATATCCTGGCCAACAGCGGCCTCTTGCAGATGTTTAAGAAAGGAATATAAAGAACAGGGCAGGCAAATACAGGGTGATACTTCTCCTAGTGTGTGTTCATGGTTTCCAGCAGCTTGCAGTCTGTAGTACTCCTGAACAGTTTTATTTTTATGTTTAAGAGCTCCTGATAGGTTTTACTTCCATAAGCCTGTCAATTTATTGTTTGAACCATCTGTACTTCCTGATCTATGGTATTGGCTATGAGTTAGCCAGTTCAGTTATGTGTTGTGTGAAAAAAAACCACTTCTTTTTGCTGGCCTGTTTTATGTGCCCTGCTTAAATTGCATTTCTCCAGTCTCATTTTACCTTCAGCATTTCCTGACCATTTCATTTTGGCCCAAGAGAATGTTGAGACTTTTCAAACCTGTCACCTTATCTCAAGCCTTCAGTTGAACTGTGGAACTTAATGCTGCCAGATGTTTTGTTACCAAAAAGTATGAAGTCCAAAAGTAATTAGACAAATCATAGAGGTAGTGTCTGTCAAAAGCCTTTAATTATGATGATGTGAGGGCGTCATGACACAAACTCAGGAAGCTTCTACAATGCAGATTGTCAGAGACAGGTAGATACAACGGAGGAAAGGCTGGTGTATACTTGCTCTGCTCTTCCAGTCTTTCTCTGGACACATGCTTTCGCCACCATTCAAACACTGAAGGGGATGAATCTCTGGCCTGCTGGGATGACCTTTATTCTCTTATGTTCTAAGTTCCACAAGCTTTGAGCCTCACCCTGCCCTGCTGGCCACCACCCTGTCCTACAGGGTAAAAACCTGCTGCTGCAAGAGGCTGAGCTTCCCCCTTGGCTACTCACACCCAGAGCTCCTGTATGAGCATGTGCACAGCAGAGCTCCAGGGGGTGGGGGTTGCAGAAAAGGCTGTTGCTACACCAGGCACTGTGCAGAGGAGGGAGGTTGTCTCAAAAACACTTACCTTGTTATAAGATGATGTTAGAAGATGATGCCCCAGAAAAACACTTGGGATATGCGGATCGGCAGAGAGGAAAATGGTCTTGGCATGTGCGGTCTTTCCTAGAAATTCCCCTTATCCCCAAGCTCTTCTTTAGTGGGGAAGGCATAGCTGATGTGTGGTAGGACTGCCAAGCTCTGTACAAGGGACTGGTGGGGTACATGATGGTGTGAGGAAGGTGCGGCTCTGAAAACTGGTGGCTTGTATTTGTCATTAGGCTGGAGACCTGTTTGAGAAGGTTGGGAACCCACGGAAGGCTCTGGAGTGCTATTGCAAGGGCAGTGCCTTCCTGAAAGGTATTGTGCTAAATATGTTTCTCCCCCCATCCATGCCCAGAAGGAGCCTGGGTACCCTGGCCTGGTGGCAATGGCAACTTGAGCTATTGCCCTGGAGCCCAGAGATGCCTCAATGCTCTGAAGCTTCCATGTATCATCTCCTTCAATGTATATGTTTTCACGTAGTTGTACCTACACACACAGTCCCAGAATAGCATCCTGTTCCCAAGGCCTTGATCATGCTGGTTGCACCAGCATGGATTTGGTCTGGGGTCCAGATTGTTGGGTAGCCCATTGGAGCTGGAGTGGATTAGACAGTCACCGTTCCCCTCCCTCTGCACCCCATCCAAGGCCCTTGTTCACCTCATAGTTCTGCTTCCTTGCTGGGTTCGGTGTAACAGCTCTCATGTCCCCTTACAGCAGTGGAACTGGCTCGCCTGGCATTTCCTGCAGAAGTTGTGAAGCTGGAGGAGGCCTGGGGAGACCATCTGGTGCAGCAGAAACAGCTGGATGCTGCTATTAACCATTATATTGAAGCCAGGTGGGGGCAGGTGATGGCTGTATAGCCAGCAGCAGTATAATGTGGCAAACTATGAAGTTGATATGGTTTGCTTAAATCAGTGGGGGGGTTTTGCCTGAGTAAGCCTCCTTGACCCCAGTTTCCAGTGCCCCCGGTGCTTATGTGCACTCTGCTGGCCCCAGCCACGGGTGCCTTCCTCCATCTCTCCCAAGCTCTTTCAGCCCTGATTACTCTTCCCTGCTGTCCTTGTTTTTCATTCTTTCCCCTTAGCTTTGCCAGTTAACTTTTTTGCTGCTCTAACCCAGGAAGAAGAATCAAGCAGCAGACCACTTTGGTCTCCCTGCCTTAGCTGGAGGAGATGGCCTCTGACTGGCTATAAAGAGTTATGTTTTTGATGCTAGGTGCTCAGTTAAGGCCATTGAGGCAGCCTTGGGAGCCCGGCAGTGGAAAAAGGCCATCTACATTTTGGATTTGCAGGACAAACAGACAGCAGCCAAATATTATCCCCACATTGCCCAGCACTATGCAGCTTTACAGGAGTATCAGGTGAGGCTGCAGAGCACCATCATTGCTGTTCTGTGTGTCCCTTGGGACTGCTGAGTATGGTCATTTCCCTACAGGTTGCAGAGGAGCTGTACATCAAAGGAGACCAGACCAAGGATGCCATTGAGATGTACACCCAGGCTGGGCTCTGGGAACAGGCTCACAAGGTAGAGTCAGAAGCCAAAGCTTCTGGGGACCTCACCCTGCTCGGTGAAATGTCTTTCATCAGGAGGTGGTGGTGCCTTGTGCACCAGCACCTGATCAATGAGCTCTCTTCCCAAAGGATGCACGAGAGGCATCCAGCAGGCAGCCAGAAGTCACTCCCTGGTGTTCACATCCCGTCTGTGCAGGGGTG
The DNA here is from genome assembly GCA_002844005.1 of Limosa lapponica baueri. NCBI lineage: Eukaryota > Metazoa > Chordata > Aves > Charadriiformes > Scolopacidae > Limosa > Limosa lapponica. The sequence continues at coordinate 88,170 of KZ506647.1, forward strand.
CGCCTGTTAACACAGATACCACTCTCCGAGGGGTGACAAATGGCTGCCCATTCTCTGCAGAGCATAGGGCATATACACCTGTTCTTAATGGGAAGGAGGTTGGGTTTCCCCTTCTCCTTCACTGCCATGTAGCAAGAAATTGCCATGCAGTGTGCTGTATTTTCTCTCACGTGCGTTCCTTTTGGCAGCTGGCAGTCAAGTGTATGAGTCAGGAAGATGTGTCCATACTCTATGTAACCCAGGCCCAGGAGATGGAGAAGCAGGGCAAGTACAAAGAAGCAGAGAGGTGAGCATCTTCCTTGGTACTAGTCCAAGACTGAGCCCTGAAAAAATGGCTGGAGCGAGGAGGAGCCCTTTCCTGGGGGCGGGGGAAGTAGAGTTTGGGAGTAGGGTTTGGAAAGGTCAAAGGTACTCTCTCCGCACCTAGAGAGGAGCCCTAGAGCTGATATTTCAGAGTTCATGGGAAGAGAGGTCACTGAGTTTTAATGTATCTTTGTCCACCAGCACAGAAAGGAGGTCCAGGTTGGGTGTGACTATATCATCTAGCAGAGGAAATAAGGCAAGACTTTTCCCCACTGCAGAGTGCTACATCTGATCCGTCGTGGTCGGCTGAGGATAAGATATGGAAAGTGGGGTGTTTCCCATCCAGGTTACTAATGTTGTCAGTTCTAGATTAATAACAACACGACAGGGTTAGTAGGTACATGGACAAACACAGCCGTGTGTCTGATGCTGTGGTGCCTGATCTCAAGGACGCCCGGTACATGAAAGGGTACAGCTGGTGAGGACACATTTGGTTTAATCTTTCTGCTGGCCTGTATGATTGAGTTAGGCTGACATTGTCATGTTACCATCCCAACAGGACCGACAGCCTCAGCTTGGAGGCCAAGATGAGAACAGGTCACAGAAGCCCAGAGGCCCTCTCTAAGTCACAGCTCAGGTTGAGAAGTGAGAATGGAGGGAGTAGCTTTGCCCTGCTGCAGCTGGTGGTGGCATAACAGAGAGGCTCTATCTAAGCAGTGTTCAGCCTTGCAATCCACCCCACCGGTCATGCCCTTTGACAGTGTGCCTGGGACCTGGTTCCACCTGGGCAGGATGCAGAGGGGCTGCAGGGACTGGTCATGTCCTTGGCTGAGCCGTTTGAATGTGTTTGTGTTCCCAGGCTGTACATCACTGTGAATGAACCTGATTTGGCCATCACCATGTACAAGAAGTGTAAGATGTATGATGAGATGGTTCGCCTGGTGGCCAAGTATCACAAGGACTTACTCAGTGATACCCACCTGCACCTGGGCAAGGTGAGTGCATCTCACAGGAGGGGATCAACTAGGCCAAGCAGGGACAAGAGTGTCACTAACTCATGGCCTCTAATTGCAGGAGCTGGAGGCAGAGGGACGCTTGCAGGAGGCTGAGTACCACTACCTGGAAGCTAAGGACTGGAAGGCCACAGTAAACATGTACAGAGTGAATGACATGTGGGAGGAAGCTTACAGGGTATGAATCACTTCTCAGCTGTCCCACTGTGCAGGGGTCAGGCTTTGACTGCAGGACCCTGGTAGGAACTGCTCTGTCTCTGTTCACTGCAAAATGTGAAAACTTGGCACACACTGCCTAGCTTCAGTATGTGGCACAGCGCTGGAGGCCATTGTGCCTGCTGCTCTGCAGCATTGCACCCCAAAAGCAGGGCTTGGCCCCTGGCCACTGTGCAGCACTGCCTTCCTGCAGGCTCTGCTCTGCTCCTAACCACCGCATCACCTTGTACCTCAGAGGGGTTCCTCTGCCCACAGCCACCCTGTAGCGGCCCCCCCCAGCAATGCTCCTGTCCAGTGGGGATACAGGGTGCCAGCTGGACCTCGCAGCGGTGCGAACCATGCTGAGGAGACAGCAGCCACTTCTCTGCTGTGCCATATGAGCCTTTGTCTCACTCTCTCCAGTCCAGTGGTGGCTACAGAAGGGTTCCTCAGGAGGGAACAGTTGGTTTTCGTGCTCTCTCATGACAACAGGCATCATATGGGAGGGGAGTCCTGGCCTGTGGAAGACAAAATGGATGCATTGGGCTCTTTTGCTTTCTTTGCTTTGAATAGGTGGCCAAGGCACATGGGGGAGCAAACTCCTATAAGCATGTGGCTTACATGTGGGCAAAGAGCTTGGGTGGAGAGGCAGCTGTGAAACTCCTCAGTAAATTCGGACTTCTGGAGATGGCCATTGACCATGCAGCAGACAGTGGGTAAGCAGGTCCATCAGGCCAGCACTTCTCTCCCATCTGCCTGACCTGAGAAAAAAGGGGTGGCCCAAGATAACTGTGTGCACAATAGCTGCTAGTCCAGGGTATGGCATGTCCTCCCACCCTACCCGTAGTTCTTCACATAGGCATTCCTCTTCCTTGGCACATCCTGTCCACCTGTTAGTCTCTCAAATGCCAAGTCAGAGCTGGGCAGGTAAAAAGAATTTGCCCTTTAGCCTTAGCAGGACCTTTGTGAAAGCCTCTGAACACGGGAGGAGGTATTTCTCCTGTCACCATGAGTAGCAGCCTGCCAGAAGAGTTTTGGCCCCACTGCACCTGCCCGGCTGTCCCACTGCACTGCCATTCCCTGCTGCTCTCCCCAGTTCTCCCACAGCGGCAGGCTCGGGGGAGTCTTGTGACCTCCCTTTAGGGTTAAACCAAGGGCCTCTGGCATTAACAGTGAGTGTGAAGGAGCTGAATTTCCTTAGCGGGGGCTCTAAAAGCTCCTGTTCTCTGGTCAGGAGCAGGAGTGGGCAGTGCCCATTCATTTGGGACCCTCTGTATTCCCCTCTCTCCTCTCACAGTGTCTTGTGCTCTACTTGATGTCTTGCTCTTGATGAAGGCATGACCTCACAGAACATAGTCCTGCTCTCACCCCATTTTCTCTATTGTTGCAGGATCTTTGAATTTGCTTTTGAACTAGCTCGCCTCTCCATGAAGCAGAAGATGCCAGAGATCCACTTAAAGTATGCCATGTTCCTAGAAGATGAGGTAATTTTACCCCCTGGAATAGGTGGGAGTTCCCTGGTCACTCAGGTAATTGGATGGTTGTCCTTAAGGGCTGCTGCAGGAGGGACTTTTATGGTTGCAGTCACTGTTCACCCACAAGGCTCCACGATTACAGCCCCAAGCTTCCACACAAATCTTTGTTTCATAAATCTTCTCTGCTTCATGGTCAGTAAAGGAGGTCATGCAATGGTATCAGGGCAGGAAGGCATGCAGGTAAATTCCTTCATCTCTCCTAGGGCAAATTTGAAGAGGCTGAAACAGAATTTATTAAAGCTGGGAAACCCAAGGAGGCAGTGCTGATGTATGTATCCTTCCCCATCCCAGCCTGCTGCGTCTCCTCTCCCCACATGATGCCAGCCTGGTTGCTTCTCCAGCACTAGTCTGCTCCTTGCTGTCCCTCTTCATTACATCTCATGTTGATTCCCCAGGTTTGTGCACAACCAGAACTGGGATGCTGCGCAGCGTGTGGCTGAGGCTCATGACCCAGACAGTGTGGCTGATGTGCTTGTGGGACAGGCACGTTTTGCCTTTGAGCAGAGAGAGTTCCAGAAAGCAGAGGCCTTCCTCCTGCGAGCACAGAGACCCGAGATGGCAATAAAGTACTACAAGGTGAGTGTAGTCTGTAGCAACACCATTGCCTTCCTCACTGGACAAGAGCGTAGTTTGGATGGAGGAGGAGTGAAATCCATCTCCCAGCTCTCCCTGTCCGCTTAGCAAAGAGAAAGCATTTACTCAGTTGGTTCCTAATAGAACTTAAAAAACTGAACCGGTAGAGATTTCACAGCATAGCTGATCTCTCTCACAGCTCTGGGAGGAAGTATCCTGCCAGAAGTAGCCTTCTGGCAGTCCTTCTGGTGGTCCTTAGGGGTAGCATGAGTGGGTGCATTTGGAGACTGTGAGTGCCCATTCCACAGAGGTAGCTAGAATGGATAAACACTTTCCCCTGAGGTAGCCTGGGTGAATGGGTAGACATAGGTGCCGTTTTGGGGGAGGAAAGGATTGGAAGGTGCTGCTGTGGTTGTTTCTTCCAGCAGGTCCTCTGGCAAGATGACACGAGAGTCTAGATGTGTTATGTGATGCCAGGAGTGTGGGGGATCCTGCTGAACTAGTGAAAATTTCTCCTCCCCATTGGGCTTGTGCAGGAGGCCGGGATGTGGAGTGAGGCCCTGCGGATCTGCAAGGAATACGTGCCTAGTCGGCTAGAGGAGTTACAGGAGGAGTGTGGTAGGGAGGCTGCCAAGAAGGGCACCAGGTAAGGAATGCTCTGGTCTGGCTGCAGGGAACAGACAGGTAGCTCTTCCCCTAGGCCATTGTGCTGGTGCCTTACAGAGGCAGCCTGACCCTGGACTTCTTCCTGCATGGGTCTCCTAACATGCTTCCTCCCTGCTCTGGGAGACTCCAGGCTTCTTCTTGCCATCCAAGGTCTCCCAGATGTCTTCTTGCCACTTATCTCCCAGGTCTCCTGTACCAGTGCATTTCCCCAGGGTCCTTTATCAGCTCTCTCCTCAGCACTGGCTCTGTGCATTCCGTGTCACATGCTCTGAGGTCCTGGCTTACCTCTGCTGTGCACCTCCCTGCCCATGCCCTACACACTGTCTACAGGATCTCTGGCATCATCCCACTCCTGCTCACAGCCTGCTTTCCTCCCTGCAGAGGAGTGGAAGGGCTGCTGGAGCAGGCACGGGAGTGGGAGCAGGCTGGGGAGTACGCCAGAGCAGTGGACTGCTATCTGAAGGTGCGGGATCCCAGCAACAGTGTCCTGATGGAGAAGTGCTTGCTGAAGGTACAGTCAGGGTCTATGATTCCCTTTGTCTGTTCCACTGTCTAGGAGTTCTCCCACAACCTGCTGTGCATCCCAGAGATGCCTCAGTCACTGCAGGGCACAAGAGAGAATTTGCAGGGTCTGAAAGCCTTCATGGGCCATTCTCTTGAGCCACAATGGGCTGTGTGCTTACCCTGCATTGCACTGACATCCCTGCTCTGGCACGACTTCCAGCAGCACTCCAGTGTCGTTGTGCCCATATCTCCATGCACGGAAGAGCTGGACTTCATGACTTAGACCTTGGCTAGATGAGTGCCCTTTCTTCTTTTCGTGGTCCACGTCCACCAGCCTTTGGGTTGTGTTCTTGTTCCTACTTTTCGCTTTTACCTGTGCCCTTGTACCAACTTCAGCAATTATGTCCTTGTCTGATCTTCTCCCATGTGTGAAAGTAGCGGGGCTTTGCTTCTCTGAATTGCTGAAGCGGGCTGTCATTTCTTCTCTTACCCCATAGTTCAAACACTCCTGGCTCGGTATTTTAGCTAAGACTGAGCTCTTTCCTCTCTGGAACAGCTCATCACTCATGCTGCTCATAATTTCTCTTCACAGGCTGCTGAGCTGGCCATTAAATTTTTGGGTCAGTCACAGAGCATGGAGGTGACACGGACTGTGGCTCCTCAGCTGGTGGCCATGAAGAAATACAGTGCGGTGAGGGCTGGCTCCTGCCCCCAGACTACTGAAGAAGCAGTGACATAGCTTCCAAGGGAAGGAGGCGAAGTCACATCCTGGGGTGATGGGTGGGTGACCCTATCCAGAGTTAGCCACTGCAGGGTCCTCAAGGAGGAAGAAGGAGGGGAAGGGATAAGGTCCTGGAATAGCGTCAGAGAGCCAGGCCTTGGGAGGAGGCAGGAAGCAGAGAAGGGGGGTTATCTTTTGGGGAGAGACTTTCTGTTGTTGCTGTGTGCAGGTTGCTTCCAACAGCACCAGCTCCAGCCTGGGCTGCAGGGTGTCTTTGGGGTTTCATCTCCCATGGGACTGTCTCTGGCCCTGCAGGCAGCTGAACTCTACCTCAACTTGGACCTCATCCAAGAAGCTATTGATGCCTTTATTGAAGGGGAGGAATGGAGCAAAGCCAAGCGCGTTGCTAAGGAGTTGGACCCCAGGTATGCCCTGAACTTCTCCAACTCTACTCTTCCTCTTCCCTCTCCCAGCCCCGGATGATCCCTTGTCCTGTCCTTCTGCCCCCAGGTTCCCTGGGTTCTCCCCACAGTGGCCTTCCCAGGCTCGACAGGGCACATTCTCCACAGCTGCCCTTCCCAAGCCATTTACCATCCTGACACTTAGTTCTATTGTCACACATCCCATGGAAGTTGTTATCCCTTTAGTCCCATCCCCATTTCCCCTTCCCTTGTCAGAATCCTGTACATGCACTTCCTTCTGGAAGTCCTGTGTTCCCACACTCTCCTCACGCTATATTGCAAAGAGCTGTCTAGACCCTTTCGTTCCCCTTCCACCCCTGCACCCAGCAGCAGGCCACAAAGACATGGCACGGCTGTAGGTCCTCTTTTTCCCAAAGCAGACAGTTGAATCCAGCATCTGCACTGACGCAAGACACTATTAGTCTTGCTGCCTGTTAAGATGATTTCTGCCCAGCAGGTCAGAGGAGTATGTGGACCAGCGTTACAAAGAGTATTTAAAGAACCAAGGAAAGGTAGATTCGGTACGTATTTGGTGCGTCTCACAGGCTAGGGAGTGATGTCAGGATCTGTGTCCATCCTTGGGGCCTTTCTCACGGGGCTTTTGCCTGAGCGTGCCCCCAGGTGAGGAGTCTGTGTGTGCCTGTGAGTCACGGTTTCTGCACACCAGAGGGGTCACACTGGCTCTGGGCTTCTGTGCCTTGGAGGGGGAAGGACTGTGTGTACTGGGTGGGCTGATGCCTGCCTTGATGCTGGTAGAAAACCCTGTCTGCACAGTGAATTTATGGTTGTTTCCATCCCCAGCTGGTGGGAATAGATGTCATGGCTGCTTTGGATATGTATGCAGAGCAGGAGCAGTGGGAGAAGTGCCTGGAGGTTGCAGTTAAGCAGGTGAGTGCCTGTGAGAGCCCCCGGGGGACAGGCACGGGTCCCAGCTCGCTGAAGCAGGGCCAGCAGGAATGAGCGGGGAGGGAAAAGCACAGGGCTCACTGCAGCAGCTCAAAAAACACCTCTCCGCTGCCCCCGTCTCGCCCCATCAGGCCTAGTAGGGAAGCATTAGAACCCAGAAGCATATCGGATTTAAATTTTGTGATTGATGGAGCATTGGGAAAAGCTAAATGAGCTGTTTGGGCTGGAAGTAATTGGTACCATGGAAACAGAGAGATTTGTAAAAGAAAGCTGCCTTTCTACATGTTCTTTAGAGGCTGGTGTTGGTAGAAATGAGACATCCTTGTCATGAAAGCAAATTTGACATTTTTTCATTTTTACTGACCAAAAACTAACAGAATTACCTTAGCAGAGTAATAAAAGTGGAGAAAAGCAAAATGAGACTTTTACAGTGCTATTCCAGTGCAGTAACAGGAGGAGAAAGCTCTAGATTACCAGGTTCTACTTAAAGCATTTGTTTGTATTTGACGGCTATTGATTGGTTATTGGTTATTGATTCAATAGTTATTGATAAAGGAGCTAAGTAAGGGCAGGTGCTGATTCTTTGAAGTGAGGTATTGCTTCAGCCAGAGCAGTGGTGCAGCCCTGGCAATGGAGCCTGTGGTTAGTGGAGACACCACAGCCACTCGGGCAAACACTGGTGACTTGGACAAGCGCTGGTGATGTGTTGTACTGCTTTTTTATGACTGTTTCTAATGCAGTAACCAGTAACCCGACTTTGGGCTCTACACAGCAATTTCTTTTTGACTTGGGCTTCTCCGGTGATACGAATAGTCTTTGCTGTAGTAGTTGTTATCTTGGAGACTTCTGTGCTGATGTTCTGATTGTCAGGAGACACCAGTCTTGATCTTCTTCCATAAAGAGTAACTTAATGTTCAATTTAATGGTAAAGGCTTAATAAGTTTTATTGTGAGCCAGGCACAACACTACTACATTCAGTCCAAGAAGATGTTAGTCTGTTTGTGCCTCTAAGAGAGCACAACCTTGCTCCATGACCAGTGCAGAATTTCATGACCTTTGACTCAGCTGTTCCACATGGCTTATACAGGAAAAAAAGTTATATTTATCAAAACAGGTCACATACCAGACATAATCTTTATCCCAAACTGTCCTGCCCCAAGTGTTTCACCAGCATCCGTATCTGAGTGTCCAAGTTCTAGACGTATCGTTGGGGCATTGTGATTAAAAAGCTTGTTTCCATTGCTCAGTTTTTGACAGCATTGCACATTTTGCACCATCTTCTTCATCTCATTAGTATATTTAAGCCTGTCTGAAATGGGTCTTTCCTCAGTTGAATTTCTGTAAGGCCTCAGCAAAGCGTTGATGGGATCACACGCGTATGAGCAGTACTCCAAGGAGCCCTCCAGTGCTGGAGACCTGACAGCATTTGAATAATGGACTAGAGCAGTCCTGCAAATGACAAGCGTCTTCAGCCCACAAAGTGTTCTGATTCATTCTTTCATTAGATTAAGGGCCAGTTTACAATTGGGACCTGTGGTGCCACATTGTGGAGATACTGCATTTTTTAGGTATTTGGCAGTATTCCTTTGGCAAGTTTTGCAATTTGACAAAATTCCTTTGAAAAACAGCTTTATTTGCTTGTGTGAAGGATCAGCACAGCCTCAGCTCGCCACGCTTAGAGGTGTCCAGGGGGGTCCAGGTGCAGTCTCTCTCTGAGGAGCTTGCCTGGCCCTTTGGGACTCAGGTGTATGGGTGTGTGTCCCTGCTTCTGGAACCGTCCCTACTGAGTGACGAGTGCTTAGGTCATGAATTTCATGCTACTGCTTTCTGTGTGCCTTCTCCAGAACTACAAAGTCTTACACAAGTATGTAGCTCTGTATGCGACCCACCTCATTCGGGAAGGAAGCTGGGACAAAGCCCTGAGCCTGTATGTCCACCATGGAGCACCCGCCAACCCACAGGTAACGAAGACAGTGTGACATCCCAGTGTGAGTTGCCAGGGTGTGCTATGATCTGCTACATGAGCCCGGCTTCCAGTCCAGAACTGGGATGGCCAGGCATTCAATACGTCCAAAGCCCGTCAGTCCTACTGCAGATTCTTCCAGAGGCTCCTCAGCTAGAGAACTGAAGGCAACCTCCTTCCACGGGGAGAGAGCAGGGGGACCTGAGTAGTTGTGTTTGTTTTGAACACCTTAACCACCAAGACCAGGATAAAAAGAACCGCATTTGCCTCTCTGAGAACACTGGCTGCAGGAAGCTTCTTCCCCATTTCCCTGCCATGTCCTGCAACCCCCCTTACCCAGCAACAGCAGGTCTGCTCCAGGAGCCTGCCTGCAGAGCGGCCATTCCGTTGGGGTTTGCTTGACAGCAGGAGAGCTCCAGACTTTTGCTGACTCCCCGTCCGCCTCCCTGCAGATTTCTCTCCATTTTGTTGCAGAATTTCAATATTTACAAGCGTCTCTTTGTGGAGATGGTGAATGCATCTGGCATGAATTGTGCCGAGGCCTATTCCAGCTGGGCTGAACTGCGTGAGGTTCTCTTCCATCTGGTGAGTGTGGGCCATGGATACCGCTGCCTGTCAGACTCCAACAGCCTGCTGGCTCCTGGCAGGGGAGAAAGAAGAACCAGTCTCTAGCCAGGAGATATGGGGAGTATTTGTAAAACACAAGCTGAGGGAAAGTGAGGAATCGTCCACAATGCGGACAGTAGAACAACAGGATCCTATGAAGTGGACGTGGCTGGGCAAGAAAAGTCAGGGAAGGTGACCCTGCACTCAAGGCCAAATCCTAAAAGTGGGTCTGGACACTGGCACTTGCAGAGCTCACAGTGTCATTGCTACATGGGAGCCTCTTATAACATGCCCACTTTTCATCCTACACCTACATTCAGCAGCCTGGGTGGGGCAAGTTCTGTGCTTGGAGAACACACAGAACTACAGACCCTGGAAAATTAGAGTCCTCCCCATCTCCACAGAGATGCTTAGAGCTTTCTGCTCCTTCTTCCCTGTCCCAGATTACCCCAGCCAGAGCCCATGATTGTCTCTTCACTGTTTCTGTCCACAAATACCCACCTCTAGCAGAAACTAAATCCACAAATCCTCCTTTGTCCATCCAGACCCATCCCTGCTTCAGCGCTGTCTTGTTGCAGTACTGTTGGCTCGCCCCTTCTCCCACAGCCTCTTCCCTTCAGCACTCTGTAAGACCCAGAGCACCCAAGGCCCAGCCCTTCTCCAGTCCCCAGAAGTGCCTAGATATTTCAGACCCTTCTCTCCCCCAGCTTTTCCCTGGACTCAGGTGGATGAGGAGTGCCCCTGTGCTCTCAAGTTCTCATTTACTCTCCTTTTCTCCAGTGTGAAAACTTAGTGAAGTCAAGTGAGGCAAACACTCCAGCACATGAGGAGTTTGAAACGATGCTGCTGATCTCTCACTACTATGCCACCCGCTCCGCTGCTCAGGGTGTCAAGCAACTGGTAAGGTTTTTGACGTTCCTTTCACAGGTCACATTCCCAGAGTGCAGAGCCCTGTGGGGATGTGCAGGTTCAGGGCTATCCGTAGTTCACTATTCTACTGCATGGGTCACTTGCACATCGTGGATGCATGAGAATGGGACTATAGTGATCTTGGAGCCCGCCACTCTCAGGTGGAACTGGAGATAGTCTTCTCTGACTCCTTACAGTGGGGCCCACCCCAGCCACTGAGGCTGAGATGTAAACCAGTGGGAAGCTGATCCATATGCTCAGCATGACTTGTGAGAGCAGAGGCACCAGCAGAAATTTAGGGATCACAGAAAAATCTGGTCTTCCCAGGAGAGGCATTGCTTCCTCTTTGGCTGTCCTGGGCCATGAGAGCTTCTGGGCTTCACCTATGGTCTTGAGAGCAGATTGGCATTGTGCAGGGCTTTGGGAGCTGAGCTTCTTGGGGGCTTTGGGAGCTTGTGGGCCTGGGCGCTTGCCATCACACAGTGCTTTGGCAGATACTGGACCTATGGAGCTTACTCATGGCTGCGTGTGTAGATGCCAGGGGTCCAGAGACATGTCAGACAGAAAGAGCCAAGTCTGATGTCTTGGTAACCTGTACAGGCCCACACAGTTGTGGAATGTTGAGGTGTTGGTAGTCTGTTTGGGACTACGAAGGAGGGGTGGCCTTCGTAGTTCTGGTGTGATGAGACTCTATCTGGCAAGCACAGAACCAACATCTCCCTTGAATTCTTCACCCCTGCTTCAAAATTCTTACGTGGTGGAATCCAAGAAAAAATTTACTGTGACTTTGGCTGAACACCAGAACAGGTTTAATGGAGAGGGTGGAGAGTCTCCATCCTTTGAGGTAGTCCAAACCTGACACGTTCAGACACGTTCCTGAACAACCTGCTGTAGCTGACTGCTTTGAATGGGGTGGGGGAAGATGGACGAGGCAATCCCCAGAGATCCTTTCCCACCTCAGCTGTTCCGTGACTCAAATGGTGGGAGTTTGGGTGTGGCTTCTAGTCAAAAAAAAGAGCAAGGTTTATCTTCTCCATCTTCTGGTGACAGTCTTCCTGCGTGTGCACATAGTGAGGGTACTCACAGTCAGGAATGAAGGTTTTGACCTTCGTTTGTTACATGGTGGGAGTATGTGGTGCAGCGTCCCTGCCGTGAGTCTGGGGCAGGACAATCTCATCGGATCCTTTCTGACCTGATTTTTCTGTGCTGATTGTTGTGGCTTTACCGTCCCCTGTATCTGCAGGACACCGTGGCTGCCAAGCTGTCCATTTCCCTGCTGCGCCACACCGAGCTCCTGCCTGCAGACAAGGCTTTCTATGAAGCTGGGATAGCTGCCAAGGTAAGAGCTGTCTGCTGTCGGAGCTGCACTGGTGGACCAATAGCCAGACACTGGCATTGGTGGCCTTTCTTCAAACAGCTTGCCAGCCTCAGCATTTTGTCACAGGATAGCAGTAGGTGTGGGAGGGCAGACCTGAACTGGCAAGGGGGACATGAACTGCAGACCCAGGGGCAGATGTTATATTGCATGGCTCTGTTCGTGTCAGTTCAGGACTCGTAACAACTGATCTGCCTTGCTCGGGGTCACCTCAGTGTCACCTTGCTCCTGAGGCTACAGGCTCTACCTGCCCATGGCAGTGACACAGGGCGAGCAGAGCAGCGCATTCACCGATGCTGTGCGATAATGCCCGACTCCATCCTGCAGGACAGCCTGTGGCCAGTGCTTGCCCATGAAGCAGTCCCCCGGGGTGGTGAACCGGGATGCGCGCTCTCCTCCATTACCCGCGCTGCAAGCGGGATGTTGGGGCACAAACACAAGCATGCGCTTTCTAGCCATCGCTCAGGCAGGGCAGTTGTTGCTTTGCAGATAAGCTGTCTGGTCTCACCTGGGGTTTCTCTCTGTTCTAGGCAGTCAGCTGGGAGAACATGGCCTTCATCTTCCTGAACCGCTTCCTGGACCTCTCAGATGTGCGTATGGTCTGCTGGAGGGAGGGCTGTCACAGGGAAAACCGCCGCCAGCTGTGGGCTGGGGCACTCCTGAGGTTCCAGCGTGGTGCTGATGGAGAACCCTGCATGCTGCTGGGTGTAACCATTGTGCAGCACTCGCTGTGGAGGGACTTGCCATGCAGGGCACCTGGGTGGCCCTGCCCATGTCACCATGTGTGTGCCAGTGCCACCCTGCATGCGAGCTGCAGCAAACAGCGAGCTGGCCTGACAGTCCAGGGCTGTGGTCCTCACGGCTGCAAGTGCTGTTACAGCTTCCCGAGTGATCTCATCTGAGTTCTTCCAAGTGAAGAAAAATTTCCTGAGAGGTGGAGGGCATGGCCCAGAGCTTTAGCCACTGTGGTACAAGACTCAGGAGCCCCCCGATACCAGTCAATGTCTTCCTTGGTCGCCAGATGATACCAAAGCCCAGGAAGCTGGCAGACAGTACTGTACCAGTCTTACAAGTGCTGTCAGCAGCTGCTGGGGAAAAAAGCCCCCCGTTCCCTCCCTTGAGGCCACCTGACAGGTTTGAGCCGTTCAGTGTTTCAGGGGCACACGTTCTCTGACACTGCAGAGGCCATAAATGCCACCTCCAAGGAGGGCTCAGTCACCCCAGCACTAACAGATGGGGGTGTCAGTAATACCATCCTCACAGTGGAGCTGTCAGCTCCAAGGAGGGGTTGCCTAGTGCTCCACCGCTTCTCCTTCCTCAGGCCATTGAAGAAGGGAACCTGGATTCTCTGGACCACTCTGATTTCCAGGGCACAGACATTCCCTTTGAAGTGCCGCTTCCAGCCCAACAGCACGTGCCTGTGAGTGTCATCTGCCTTCTCCAGCTCCTGTGACCAGTGACGCTGCTTCGGGGCCCTCCCTGACCAGGGAGGGGGACAGGGTGGAACAGCATTGGCCCCTGCCCCGTGTCCCCGCTCCCCACACGGAGCCCCAGTGCACACAGACGTGCACTCCCTCATATTCCCCTCCCCATCCATGCATGTGCTTGTGCACACATGCAACCATGCCTCTCCCCAAACAGGCGCACGTGCACATGTGTGTGCACATCCTGCATGCATACACACGTCCTGCCCTCCCGTGTCCCTCCTCACGCTGCAGAGCAGCAGCTGGGCTGTGACACACGTGTGGTGCCAGGAGGTGGCCTGTCCTCTGCCCTGCAGGAGGAGAAGCGGGAGGAGGTGCGGGACTGGGTGCTCACCATGTCCATGGACCAGCGGCTGGAGCAGGTGCTGCCCCAGGACGAGCGGGACACCTACGAGGCCTCGCTGGTGGCAGCAAACACAGGGGTGCACTCCCTGCCCTGTGTGCTCACAGGTGAGCTCTGTCAGCTCACATGGCGCCATGCGGGGAGACGGAACGTGCACGGGGAGGGTCTGGGAGGGAATTCAGGCTGTGCTGAAAGAGGAGCAGGGGGACTCTGGCTATTTTCCTCCTCTACTGGAGGAAAAATGCATTTTTTACTGTGAGGTTGACTGAGCACTGGAAGAGGTTGCACAGCAGTTGTGGCATCTCCACACTTGGAGACAGTCAAAAGCCATCTGGACGTGGTCCTGGGCAACTGGCTGTGGCACTGCTTGAGCCAGGGCCGGGGAGGAGGGGGTGTTGGACCATATTGACCCCAGAGTCCCCTTTTCCAGCCTCCACCATGATTGTGTGATGGCTGAGTCTCACACAGCACTGCCTAGGAGGCTGCCCGGGCCGGGCAGCACTGACACACACGTGCCTGTCCCTACTTTGCCACCGCTTTACACAATCTGTCTCTTCTGGCACGCGCTGTCCCCCCCGGCTCCACACACCTCGGAGAGCAGGGTTGTGCTGCAGAACTTAAAGAGTTGGGGAGAGGAAGAGGGAGCAGGGGTGGGCCACCAGCAGCAGGGCTCTGGCTCCAAAGGTCAGGAGCGAGATGCTCTTGTTTGACATCATTGGGTGCCCTGGCCAGAGGGACAGGCCTTTATGTTCCTTTGATCCCACCACTGCGGGCACACCCCCCCCCCCCCCCCCCATCCAGAGGCGGTATTGCCCCCCAGGAGCAGTCATTGCCACGGCACAAGGTAGGGGTCTACTGTGGGTCTCAGCTTGTTTCTGAGGGTGTCACTGTGTGCCCAGGGTACCCTGTGCTAAGGAACAAGATAGAGTTCAAGCGGCCAGGCCGAGAAGCCAACAAGGACACGTGGAACAAGTTCCTGATGGCTGTCAAGGTGAGCCAGGCTCCCCGTGGGGCAGGGAGACGGGCTGTGGGTGTCAGCCCCTCACACTGACAATGAAACGTCCTGTGCAGTGGAGATGCACTGAATCAGAGCAGGTTTAGTGCCCCTTCCCCGAGTGCTGCTGGGCAGGGGTTACCCTCCTTCACGGAGCTGGGGCAGACCCAGCCCTGCCTGTGCTGCTCCCTCTGCCCCTGGGGGGGTGTGGGGTGGTAGCACCATCCCCTCGCCACTGCCACAGTCGCTCTCGTTCCGCAGACGTCCCACAGCCCTGCATGCCAAGATGTGCTCAAGTTCCTCAGCCAGTGGTGTGGGGGCCTCCCAAGCACCAGCTTCTCTTTCCAGTGAGCTGGACCATGACAGCTTTCAGTCCTGCCCTTCGACACCCCCAATAAACGTGTCCCTTAAGCCTGCTGTGCTCCTCTTTGCCAAGGGATGCCGAGTCCGGGAACACACGTAGCTCCCAGGGCCCTACGCCTGTGCAGGTGTCTCTTGGCCCTGCTGGGTGACTGTCACCCTGGGACCGTGTGTCTGTCTACGTCGCTGTGCCGGGAGAAGGGGCTGGGGGGGGGGCGAGCATGGCATTACCTCATACAACAGCTGCACTCTCAGTCCATCAGTGGGCCCAGCTCCTGGCCACAGTCTGCCCTGGAGAGCCACTTACAGCAACCAGTGTGAAAAATGAAAGGTTTATTTACCCAGTGAAACATCAGGGGCTCACGACAAAGGGGTTCTTCACTTTCCATTTTTCGGTCGGCTCGAGCCCAGGCACGGCAACCTGACCCTGCAGCAGGGCCACCAGCACCCAGCCCCGATCCGACTGCTGCCCCAGCACCTCTGCCTGCCCCCCCACCGTGTGTAAAGCACCCACGGAGCCTTCGGTGGGGCAGGAAGGGCCCTGCAGCCCTGGGGGGAGAAGGGAAGAGCAGCTGGGGCCCATGGCTCCTGGTGACGCCGGGAGAGTCTGGAATCTGCAGGGCTTGTCCCAGGAGGGGTGGTGGGGCTGGGGGGACAATGATGGTGCACCCCATCCCCCTGCAGCCCATCTGACCCACGCCTGCCCTGGGGCTGGAGCACAGGGCAGGTACAATGTCCCCTGGCTGATGGCAGCACCACCTGGAGTGAAAGAGAATGGGTGAGAGCAGGACAGTCCTGCAGGCCCAGACACGCTGACACCCGTGGCCAGTACCTGTGCTCAGAAAGAGCCGTTTCAGGGCCTGGTGTGGGCAGGGTCCCACTTGCCATCAGAGTCTGCGCCGTCCCGTCCCCCAGGCACAGCCCACCCACTGCACTCACCTCTCCGGCTCTAGGCACAAGTCTCAGCCAGGAGCTGCTGCATCTCACGGGGCGGCCCCTCCTTCACCGCACTTGGCCCGGCCATCTAAAGAGAAAGCAGAGCTGGAGGGGTCCCAGGGACGTGTGAAGGGCTGGGCCAGGTTGGGGAGGTGGTGCTTGCTCAGGGTGGCCAGGACAGACTAGGTTTGGCTATTGGAGGGATGACGAGGAGGGGGTCCCTCTGCAACTCCCCAAGATGAAGGGGTGCCGGTCTGTCACCAACGCTGGCCAGAAGAGGTTCAGACTTGACATCGGCTCTTCCCCCTGCATCCCCCCTCCCATTGCTGCACAGCCGGCTTGTATGGGACTGAGGGCCCAGCAGAACCCAGCACCTTCACAAGGCAGCAATGGTGGGCCAGGCACAGGGAGACCTGTCCAAACCGAGGGGACATACCTGCTCCTTGCCGTAGCTGCGTGCACAGGGCCCAATGCCCCGGAAGATGAGGGCCACCAAACAGCACCTGCCTGACATCACAGCTTCTGCAGCCGCCAGGAGCATGGAGGGGATCCAAAGTGCCAGGGCTGTGTCCTGCAGAGCAGAGGGTCAGAGGCCCCTCAGGGAGCGGGGTCCGTGGCACCCAGCCTGCCCGTGGGCGGCTGAGCAGGGGGTGAGAGAGAACGAAGAGCGTGGGGGGCAGAGCGAGAGGAAGGGAGAGAGTGGGCAGAAGAGAACGGGAGCAAGAAAGAAGAAAAGGAAAAAAGAGAGGAAGCAGAGACAAAAAGAGGAAGAGCAGAAGGGGGCGGAGGGGTGCTGGCCCACAAACTCACATAGATTCGTGTGGTGTTGAAAGGACAGTCGTTGGTTGCAATGGCTGCCCGGGCATCAGCCGGCAGCGCGGAGCTGTCGCAGCCCCTAACAAGGTGCATGCCCCGGCTGTGAACGGTGAGGGCGATGGCCAGGGCCAGGCCCACGCTGCAGGCTGTGGACAGGAGGCAGTTCAGCAGGGACACGCTCAGCAGGGCCCAATGCTGCGGGCAGCAAGAAGACATAAGAGTGGAGCTGGCCAGAGCCGGGGAAACGCCGTGGGGGACTGCAGGGGGTGAGGGACACTGACCCGCCGCACACCCATTCCGTGGGGAAATGTGGGTGCTGGGAACCCTGCAGACATCGGCACCCTCCTGCCCGGCTCAGCTCTACACCCGGGTGAGGCTTTTGCACCTTTCGCATCCTTCACAGCTCTCGTGAGCCCGGAGCTACCGGACGGCCTTGTCCCACCGGCTTCTGCGCCCGGGGAGCCCCAGCCCAGGCCCAGCTCTGCTGAGAGCCGAGCTCCCTGCCCGCAGCCCTGCCTGATGCAGAGCCACCCTGTGCGGCCCGTGGAGCGGCGCCTGACCTCGGCTGCAGCTTTACCCACCAGCGCCGTTCCCGGTGCCCAGGCTGTCGCCCGCCCTCCTTTCCGGCGGG
>KZ506647.1:105948-132711 GCA_002844005.1 Limosa lapponica baueri
CGGCCCCGCGAGCGGCCGAGGCGGAAGGAGCCGCCCCAGGGCGCGGGGGTCGCCGCCGCCCTCCCGCCTCCCCTCACCTCCCCCGCGCCCGCCGGCCATGGCCGCCGCCGCCGCCACCTCCCCACCGCGGCACCGCCCCGGGGCCGGGCAGCCCCGTCCCGCCCCCGCCCGCCCCGGAAAGAGGCAGCACTCGCGTATTTACAAAACAGTTTATTAAAAATAGGAAATGATAGAAATGAGATGCGGGAGCACCCCGGGGCGGGCGGGAGCCGCGGGGGCAGGTCCCAGCGCTCCGCCGGGAGCGGGGCAGCCCCGCAGCCCCCCGGGGCACCGGGAGCGGGGGCTCCGGGGGACAGCCCGGTGTCCGCACAGGCTGCAGCCCAGCGACGGGCCGGCGGCTGTGCAAAACCAGTAAACAAAGTGCGGCCGGGGGAGCAGGAGCGGCGGGGAACGGGGCGGGGGCCAGGCCCCCCCGGCTCCCCCAGCTCGGGAGGAGGGAAGGAGGGGGGTGAGGGGTGCCAGAGGCAGCTGCAAAGTGGGGTGCAGAGAGGGGCAGGGCTTCGGGGCTCCCCCCTGCTTACCTTTAAATTAAAAAAAAAAAAAAGAAAAACGAAAACCAAAAATTCTGTGCTGTGCAAAAGACACTTTGTACAATTCAAACAGAACAAACTCCATGCACATGAACGGGGCTGAAGAACACCCCCAGCCAGGACCCGGCTCCCCAGCACCGCCTGGCAAAATCCCAACAGAAACAGGGCTGGAAATAATACTGATGCGCAAAGTCCCCTTTAATAGGCGGGCAGGGAGGATTGTCGCAGCCCAGCCACGGCACATGCAGGAGGAGCTTCCAAGCGCTGCAGCCGGGGTCTCGCTGATGCCCTACAGCGATGGACAGACACACAAGGGGTCACAGGCCACGAAGCTGCACTGGCCGCCCGGGAGCCGGGGGGGGCTAAGATGACACAGTCACTGCCGTCAGGGCTCCGTTCCGGGTGTAGTAGAACTTGCTGAACGCCTCTTCAAGTAAACAGGTAAGTCTGCTCTGGTCAGCCTGGGAAGAACAACCCGCAATGAGGGGCAGGCCCGGCCCCTGCAAAGCAGAGCTGGGCTGAAGCCTGCCAGGGCACGGGGACAGGGACACCTCTTACTCCTCCTGCCTTCCCAGCTGGAGAGGGAGTGATCAGGCAGAAACCACTTAAGTTTGAGAAAGGAACGCAGATCTATATCCCTACCTGAGCCCCAGGACTCTTACCTCGCTGATGAAGCCAAGCTGGACCAGTTCAGCTGCCAGCTCCTGGATGTTGTCATCTGTAACACAGGGAGGGGTGTAGGTTCCAGGTCTGAGCGCGCTGCCGGCCCCAGGGCACCCCAGCGTGGGAGGAAAGGTACTTACTGGGCTGCAGGTCACAGCTCAAGTGTCGATTCAGCTTGTCTTCCAGTTTCAGCAGCAGCGTTAACTGCAGGGCAGAGAAGTTCTCATGAGGGACTACACGGTGGCCACAGATAAACAGGAGCATCCCCAGAGACCCCCATCAGGGTAGGAACCACCCCCCTCTGGAGCCCCACAGAACAACCACAGCCAGCAGCACCATCCCGCAGGGGAAGCCTGAACCCGGGAGCGGGCTGGAAACATTTCCTGCAGGCCAGGTGGGGCGGGGGCACAGGGCTGGGCTGGCTTTGGGCCCCAGAGATGGCAGCAGAGGGTGGCAGCAGGTACCAGCCGCACGTCGGCCGCTGGAGCTGCATGCTCTCACCGCTGCCCTCGTGCACCCCGGCACATGCTCATGCAGAGGATGGGAACGTACATGGTGTTTCACCCCCTCCTCCACGGACTCGATGTTGCACTGCATCAGCACCACCTGAAAGAGGAGCAGAGACGCCCCATGAGCAGCTGCAGCTGCAGAGCTTGGCTGGGGAGGGGGGACGGAGTCCCCATCGCTCACCTTGCGGGTCTCCACCTCGGCAGGCTCCGGAGTCGGGGTCTTCACTGATGGAGGAGCAATGGGGGATTTCACCACCACCTGCTGGGGCTGCTGGGGCCGTGGCATCCCGAAGGCTGTCAGTGGGTAGATACCGTTCCTACAAGGAAGGAGCAGCAACTGAGGTTACGTCTCTCTGAAATTTTTCCAGTCTCACACACACTTAAAGTTGCCCTTAAAAAAAAACCTCTTACCTTACATCCTCCAGGAACTTGTCCAGCTCCAAAGCTGGAGATTGTGAAAAGCTGAGGGGAAAAAAAAAAAAAATAAAAAGAAGTACTGAGGCGAGAATTCATCTAACAGAACCACGCACTCAAGTCTTTTGGGTGCAGTTTCAAATGCCCATGTCCTAAGCAGCCGTGCCAGTGGGCAGGAGGGGTACTGACAGCCGAAGGTTCAGAGAAGCTAAGGATGAGGCAACTCGAAGGGCAGAGCCCCAGGCAGATCCCTCGGTGCCCGCCCCAGTGCCCCAGCCCCCGCTCCATGTGTGGCCCCTCCGAGCACACCACGGGAACTCACATCATCTTGACTCCTTCCCTGTCCGCATGGTTAATCTCTGCCAACACCGCACTCATGTCAAGGTTCTTGGTCATCTCTTCTAAAGCATTTTCAGGAATCATATCTATTAAAAAAAAAAAAAAAAAAGTTAGAACAACTGCAATTTCTTTCCAACCTAAGAAAAGCAATAAAACCCCAAGAGGCTGCTGATCTCCTGTGCTGCCCCGAGCAGGCAGGCCACTGCAGATGAAGGTCTTGGTTTCCAGGGTGCCAGCAGCACTGACAACTTTGGGGAGCTTTGCAGAAGGCGAGGTGTGGCACCCGGGGGCCCATACTCACGCTGGTGCCCAACGATACAGTGTGCAGCGAGCAGCTTGAGTGATGGCACCTCAAACAATGCCTGGTGGAAGAGGAGCTCCCGGGCAGTGGGACGCTTGCCAGGGTCCTGCTCTAGACACTTCTGAATGAACTCCTGGAAGACAAAAACGGCATGAGACCACATGCAATGCCAACGTGTCTGCAGGGTGCCGACCCCCCCTTGCTCACCCTCTGCAGGGGGTCCTCCAGCAGCTGGATGGCACTGTTGATGGCCTCCTGGGGCACGTAAGAGGACTCGCCATTACCCTGTATTTCCAGCACCGCCATCTGCAAACACAAAGCAGCGCATCAGACCCCACTGAGAATCACTGACCACCCTAGCAGAGCTGGAGGAGACCACTGCCGAGCGCGGGATCGCAACAGCCGAGTTGTTTGGTGTTACTTAAGGTCACAGTTTGTGAGGCAGAGAGAGAATGAGTGCCTCATTACAATAGCTCATTTCCAGCACCCTAACAAATTGCCGGGGAGATGTGAAAACTACACCAGAGTCACCTCAGACAGTATCTCCATTCTGAACCTCATGATCCATTGGCCTGTACTTGTGCTTGATAATTCCCATCCTCTAATGAAGCAGTAACTGGATCACTGCCCGATTCTGACAGTGTCCCCCCGGCTGCATGAATAGCCCTGTACTGTGGGCAGAACAACATGCACACACCACCATCCAGAACTGGCCCCAGCCAACACAAATTCCCAGCTAGGAAAGGCTTGCAAGAAGATTCCGGAGAACATCTTAAGATTTGACTCAAGTTTTGCTTCCTAAAAGTTGCGTGTTTCTTCCTGCTTCACTTATGGGATGTGCAGCAGAAGTTCAGAATTCTTTGTGTTGTCTCATTCTGGCAATTCTTCCCAGAAAATACTCCTGCCAACAACACCTGTTTGACTTGAGCCTGCTGATTGCAAGGACAGAGGAACCACTGAGCTGCTGAGGTCAGGCACATCAGACTCGTGCCTGACTGCAACCAGCACCTGTGTCAGCTGGGGACAGGCTGGCCCAGAAAGGTATGGACAACTGTCCCCTCCTCCAGACACCCCAAGAGGAACAGATCCTCCCCAGAAGGGGGGTTCTGTTCTCCAGGTACATGAAGCACAGTTGGTAGCAGTGACTGTTCCCACCAGCCAGGGGGTCAGACCTCAGAACTGGCCAAGACCCACAGAGTAATGAATTACACATTATTGAATTTCAGAAAGAACTACACATTACCGAGTATTTACTTCTCAGTAAGGCATCTGGGGAAGCCTTGACAGGGATCCCTCCAAAGCAAAGAGCATTTGGCTCAAGGGTCTGTTCCCAAGCTAACCCACCCCTAACCACAGCATCTCCACAGAGCCATCTCGTTCCCTCAGATTCATCCCCTGCCCCACAGCCGATGCGCTCCGCACTCACCTCCAGTGCACACATCCCAAAGGAGTAGATGTCCACAGCAGTGGTGACATTGGCAACTTCTGTAAGAGAGAAATAACGCTGTTATCAGTCCCTGTCTGCATTCAGCGGGACCAGCAGGACCACCTCTCCATCAGGCTACAATAATCCTGTAGCCTTCTCCCCCTCCCTTGCTACCAAAACACAGAGGAGCTGAAGCATTTAAGCAGGCAAATAACTCAAAACTGTTAAATGTGATGTCTCTCGGGAGCCTGTAGTTGGAAACAAGACACAGAACAGCTTGGAAGCATTAGTAAGGCCAACAAATAGCCACACCATACCTCCATATTCTGGGGCAAAGAAGTGCAGGTTCTTCTGCTCCTCACGACAGGTCTTCACATGGTTGTTAATTGTGTCCGGTGCCACTAGAAGAAAGTCATGAACACTTAGGATACAGGAAACTGTATCCTATCCCTGACTATGTCCCAGGGAACACATGCAGCTCCTGGGCCCTCTGGTGCCCAAAAGGGCAGCAGGGTGGAGGTAAGTTGACCCTTCATCAGCCCCTCATCTCAGGTCACCTGCCCTGGTACACTTCTCCATCATGTCCTTGGCTACAGACGGACTAAGGCAGCTTAACATCACTCTCTAAGAGCAAACCTGGAGGCCACAGCTTCTCCCGAATGGGAAGACAAGCTGGGCAGGACGCCCTGCTGGAGTGTGAGCCCTGAAAGCACCCAACTTACATCAGATCTATGGTGTTTGTCACAAGCAACTCAACTACAACAGAAGTCCTAAGAGCAGCCAGAGATGCCAAGATCACTGCAATCAGTCACCGCCTCAAGGCTCTAGGAGAGGGACAGAAGTACAAGGCAACTCTTCCACATATAAGCAGGGCACCACTGCTAACGTGCCTCAAGACAAAAGTCAAGCAAAGCTGCTGACTGGGGAGAGACCACCACCCTGAGAGCGGAGGCCTCCCAGCAGCCAGCACCTCCACAGCAACCAGGAACCACTCAGGGCTACAGGGAGGGAATGGCTCCCAGCCACAGGAAAAAGGAGCAGAACACAAGTATGGGCCCCCCACGAAAGACAGGCTTTGAGGACAGCCACTTCTGGACAGACTGCAAACAGCTCTCCCAAACCAAGCAGCAGGCTCCAGCAGGGAGACACACTGAGGTAGGCAGGGACCACGGAATCACCATCCCATCTGAAGCTCCACTTCCATGTTTGAACATGCCCGGCCCCACAGTCTCAGGCCCACCTCCCAGACAATCCAAGAGGTCCTGGTCTGTTCTGCTACAACATGGACTTACATGGGATGTGCCAAAGTGCCTGTATTTTTCCAGGTGTTCCTGGATTGGGGCAGGACACACCAAAGAGGATTCGCAGCTGAATGAGACCGAACTAGTTCCCAGCCTCAGAGGAGAGATGTTCTTTGGGCTCTAGTCAGACAAGGAGGATCTTCCTTGGTAACTCAGCTCAACCTTCATGTGTGGCACCTACCAAATCATACTATCTTATTCGAGCATTGGAAACCGAGCCTGCTCCAATGACCAGTGTCTACTTTCCCAACCAACCATTCATGAGTAGTTTACTGCTTTATGCGAGCTTTTACCCTGGGAGTCCAGTAAGATTACTTCATTCCCAGTGCTTACCTGTTCACAGACACCACTGGGTCCTCTCACTAGACTCTTTGTCCTCCTCTGAAGACCTGCTCTGTGTTTTCCCAGTGACACTGACTGCTTTAGACGAGCTCTGGCCAGAACGATGCACAATCACACCAGTTCTCCCTACTGGAGGCTCTGCCCCAAGGGATCTTAACGCTGCATATGAGGCATGTGGGTCACGTTCCTCCCTTAAACGGCTAGTGGCCACAAGATCCCCCTCAGTCCACGAATGATGAGCTCTAGACTTCTGTGCAGCTTTGCATTTTGCACTACTGAGCAAGTCACAACTGGAAATTCTCCAGTCCTCTAATGTCTGCCTGTGCTTCTGGAGGATAACCCCATCTGCCTCAACAGCACACATTTCCATTAACAGCCTCAACGTTCACGAGATCAGCACCTGAGGGACCCCGAACCCCTCCGGTGGGACAGCCCTTTCTCAGCTTCCACCCCATCCCCCTGCCTCCAGCCAGCGGCCACGGGGAGATTGCCCCAGGTCTGTCCAGCACGGCCAGTTCTCCTACTGGGCCTGCTGTGAGCCTACTTTGGTCTGTGCCAGTGTCTGCCTTGAGCAGCATGCCGTGTGTGTCCGGTCTGTTGGTGGCTCCTGAGAGAGGAGAGGCTGCGCTGGGACCTTTCCCACAGCGGGATTTCCTCGCTGTTCCTGCCCTTTCCCATCCCTCTCTGGAGATGTTCTGCCCAAGGAATCAAGATCAGGTTTAACAGTACTGGTCCCTCCCCACTAAGTAATTTGTTGTTTTCTACTCAAAAGAACAATCCACCACTGTAAACCCAAACAGTTCGATACTGTCAAATCAGGTTTTGCCTTCTTAAAAAAAAAAACCAAACAGCAAATGTCCCCCCGCCTGCCCCCCGCCACTCACTGCTGCTGGAGACCTGCAGGAACTACCGATAGTTCTGCTGAATCTACAGTGCCCCACAGCTGGGGGCGAGGGGTGGAGACAGCGATGGCTACAGCCCACACCAATACTGTGAAGTTTTCGATCAGAAACAAGTTTTTCCTCAGAGTGACTGACAGCATTAAGATTTTGGCATTCCCCTGAGGCCTAGGCTGTAACAGTCATTGGATCTCACCGATCCCAAACGTGATTGTCCCCTGCCTGCGAGAACTATTCCTTTGCCACAGTTTTTGCAGAACAGGGCATTTAAGGCTTCAGAAACCCTTCTGCTCTGAAGTCTGAATTTAATTTCATTAATGGAACGCTGTCTGTCTTTGTGCAGCACACAGCATACGTGGGCTATCAAACCCGTGGTGCGAACCCTGCCAAACCCAATATTTATCACATGCGTGGTGGCCTCTGACTACCGGAGCTAACCAGACATCTGAGAGTATGAAACAAGACTTATTTTAGACTCACAGAATTGCCTGGGTTGGAAGGGACCTTTCAGATCATCGAGTCCAACCATCAACTTAACACTGACAAAAACCACCACTAAACCATATCTCTGAGCACCACGTCTACCCGTCTTTTAAATCCCTCCAGGGATGGTGACTCCACCACTGCCCTGGGCAGCCTCTTCCAAGGCTTGACAACCCTTTTGGCGAAGAAATTGTTCCTAATATCCATCCTAAACCTCCCCTGGCGACACTTGAGGCTGTTTCCTCTTGTCCCATCGCCTGTTCCTTGGGAGGGGAGACTGACCCCCCTGTCCTTTGCTCCCATTTAAGAACAGGGAAGAGGCAGTAATCAAGCACAAAAAGGCATTATCAACAGAAACTGTAGCCAGTGATGCAAGTTAGGCACTCCCATACCAGAAGGGCGAGTAAAGGGAATCCTGGCCCAACCCCCATCTGTAACGGCTGTCTGCGCCTCGTTAGGGTCATGGTAATCAGCTTCTCCGTGTCCAGGTCCTACAGACATTCTGCAGTGGCACCAGTGTTTCTGGAAAGAGCTGGGCTTGCTCCGTCTGCGGGAGCTTCCAACTCAGACACACGGAAAGGCAGTTTGGAATTTGCTGTTGTGGGTCATCCAGGGATCTGCCCGCTATGACGTTCTGGTCCCTGCGCCTCCAAACTTGTGGAGTCCCACTGGAACTCCTCAGCGTGTCTCTCTGTCGCTGTCGCAGAGACTGGCTACACGGCTGGGTTTGATTAGCCACACTCAGCCAGCCTTCTTCCTGTTCTAGCAGTTTATATCACAGTTCCTGTGCGACTTGGCTGGCAGTCACATGAAAACCTTGCTCTGCTATTGCGAAGCTGAAGCAGAGCAGTGGATGGCATGAGACCGTACCAGGTTCCTCCCCAGGGGCCTTCCAGCCGAGCAGAGACAGCCTGGCCACACACAAATCTCCTCCATTCATCACTGCCACAGCAACGACCCCCTGCTGAAGTCAGCTCTGGAAAACACTGCTGGCACGTTAAACCAGGTGGACAGAAGTGCTGCTACACCTTGTGAGGGTATTTTAGAGGCTGGGGCAAGAAACTTTGGGTTTGGTCTGGTCTAGTCACTATTGTAGGTCCATTAGCACAGGCAGAGGCCTGAGAGGAGCTTCGCCTGAACACGCATTTTAAAACCAACTGTTAACCATACGAGATGAGAACACACACTTTACGGCACCTCTGACACAAGCTCTTCTGACCAATGCCCACGTGGTTGCTACCCACTGACCACTACCACATTTAGTGATGACTCTTAATTTTGTGAATGATCAGATGGATGAAGGCTAAGAACAGTTATGTTGAGCAAGACAAAAAATGGAGGTCAAAAAGGGAAGCCAGATCACCAACATTAACAAGTCTTTCTCAGCCACAGAGAAGATGTCTGCAAGGGGCAGACTACAGGACACAGCACCATATGACTGACCAGCGTGGTAGGGAATTAGCAAAGCAAAGATGAACTTTGGAAAAGGATTCAGCCAAATACGGTGTCTGTGCAGAGCAGGCAATAGGAAGAGATGTGATGTGCAGTAGAAGGTAGGACAAGCAACTCGCCTTCAGCAAGCTGGACTCAATCTGACAATGAAAGCATAAAGAGAAATAACCCGTGTTACTACAGGAACACACAGAGCCCACTGGACTTCCCCAGCCCTCGAGGCCGTGCCAGAGCAGAGCTGAGCCCTCACCAGGGTCAGCAGCTCCTCAGAGCGCCCAGATTCAATAGGTGTGTTGGCCAAGAAGGCGCTCGGTGGCTTTACTTCCCAGCTGTCACCAGCGGCAGGTTTGAGCAGAGACGCCCCATCACACAGCATCTTGCCCTTTTAAACACTACACGCTGCAGGAGAAATGTTCCTCTTGTCCAGTGTCCAAGTCACACCCACCTTTGTTCTGCATCCAGCGCTTCCTCCTCCAAGCAGGAGAGAGTCTGCCCAACGGCTCTCCCTTTCCTCCTGAAGCAGCCACGCAACCACTCCATCCTTCCACCGTGCCTATGCTGCATGGTACCAGCACCACGGGGACCCCAAAATGACCAGCTGAGTGTGAGACCGTGTGTTTGCAGCTACTGAGGGACAGCCACAGGGCCAGGGTAGGTTTGAGGCCACATCATTTTCCCTGCACTCATACGCTCAAGACATTTTCACTACTGCAAAAGGGTGTAAGACTGCACAAACCCAAGACATTTCATGGTTCATCTCACTGGCACACTAAGATGACAAATGCTTTTTTATTAGGAAGGGCAAAGCCTAGAAAATAAGCAACTAGGAAGCTACTGGGAACAAGAAGAGGCATAGACCCATTAAACACCAAGTCAAACAGGAAAAGCAGTGGCAGATTTCAGCTGATCACAGAACACAAGCATCATCCTACAGCCCTGAAGATCTCCGTCAGGGATCATAAACAGTGTCTGCAAAGATATTTGCAACACTGAGACACCAGAAGCCAGATGATTTTATTTTTTAAACAGCTGAATATCTAATGAGATGAAGAGGCAATGACGTTCAATATGAGAAGTTCACTACATACAGTTACCAGTGCCAGACAACAGCCCCCAGCTGCTTACATCCATCTTCACTCTTGTCACGTCCATTGACTTTGCTGCTGAGTGGCGTAACTGATCTCTGCTTAAAACATTGCCCACGTCTCCCTCCTGAGAAAATACTGCTGAGGCAGAACCCGTGGCACTCGCAACAGAGAGCTGGTTTCGTACAAAAATTTGTGTTCTATGAGAGAGGTATCCTTCTCCACAGAAATTAATACAGAATCATAAAATCATGGGATGGTTCAGGGTGGAAGGGACCTCTGGAGGTCACCTTGTCCAACCCCCTGCTCTGGCAGGCACACCCAGAGCCAGGTGCCCAGGACCATGTCAAGACAGCTCTTGAATAGCTCCAAGGATGGAGACTCCATCACCTCCCTGGGCAACCTGTGCCTCTGTCACCCTCACACTGGAAAAGTGTTTCCTCATGTTCAGAGGGGACCTCCCGTGGTCCAGTTTGTGCCATTTTGGTCCTGGCACTGGGCACCACTGGAAGAGCCTGGCTCCATCCTCCTGGCACCCTCCCTGTGGGTGTTTATACACATGGACTCAGTCCCTCTGAGCCTTCTCTGCTCCAGGGTGAGCAGCCCCAGCTCCCTCAGCCTTTCCCCATGGGAGGGATGCTCTGGTCCTTCAGTATCCTGGTGGTCCCTCGCCGGGCTCTCTCCAGTCTGTCCACATCCTTCTTGTGCTGGGGAGCCCAGAACTGGACCCAGTGCTCCAGGGGTGACCTCTCCAGTGCTGAGCAGAAGGGAAGGATCCCCTCCCTGGACCTGCTGGCAATATTACGCCTAACGCAGCCCAGGACATCGTTAGCCGCCTTTGTGGCAAGGGCACATTGTTGGGCACACAAATGAGCAATGGGAAGGAAAACGCTCATGCTGTGCCAGATTGCTTGAGAAGCAGTGGATGATATTTTTATGTTTAAGTAAAAAATATGTGACCACGTTCATTACATGGAAGCAGAAAGCGGAAGTCAGCAGAGCAGGAAATCCAAGACTGTGGAGCTAAGAAGAGATAACGAGGACCTGTAAGATAAGAACTTGTCAATCCTGGCTGCATGCAGGCTGTTACGCAGGGACTTAGGAGCTTATTAGCCCTTTATCTGGAAGAGTTCATGGTACAAACAACTTCATTTCAGACAAAGTGTGTAGGGAGATTTGAAATCTGCACTTAAAGTTGTTTTCAGTTCTAATTTCTAGACCAGAGGAATGAAGGTCCTATGGACCGGCCAAACTTCCGCTTGGGCTGCATCATCTGACTGTAATGCAGCATTTAGATCAAAAAGATGCAGGGGCAGCAGGACTGGCGTTCTTGCTCAGTTCTTAAATAACTGAAATGGCACGGCACTAATTAACTGCAGGAGCCTCACATTACAGGGCAAAAATTACATGCAATCAGAAAAACAAAAAAAGACATTCACTGAAATACTATGGACCGAGCTACTCTGGGGAATCTTGTACTCCCAGTCTAACACTGGAAAACAAAGATCTCAGAAACAAGATTATGAAAATTATTTTATGTTTTAAGCAGCTCTGCTTAACAGAAGTTTGGACTGAACCAATATAAATGCATATTCAATTAAAATGCAATTAGTTTGAGAATTTCAAGTTTAATTTCCTTGAATTTCAGACTTCACATCTCTGTGATTACCGTTGTTTCACAACACGCCAGCGAAGCTGCGCAAATGACCTTGGAAGACTTAATAAACAGAAAAGCTCACCCCCTGAAAGCAGAAGCCAGAGGAAAAACGCTACTCAGCCCCTCAGGGCCTAAATCACAGAATTTTCTGGGTTGGAAGGGACCTTTTGAGAACACAGGTCACCCCCTGCTCATGCAGGTCGCCCAGGACTGTGTGCCGTTTGGTTTTAAGTATCTCCAGGGAGGAAGATTCCACAACCCTGTGCAATCTCTTCCAGGGTATGAGTATCCTCAAAGTACAAAAAGGTTATTCTTGTGTTAGATGGAACTTCACATATTTCAATTTGTGCCCATCGCATTGTCCTGCCAGTGGGCACTACAAAGAAGAGCCCAGCTCCCTCCTCTTCGTTCTCTCCCATCAGGTGTTTATACACGTTGACATGATTCCACTGAGCTTTCTCCTCCCAGGTTAAACAGCTTCAGCTCTCTCAGCCTCTCCTCCTATGGACAGATGCTCCAGTCCCTTAATTGTCTTCATGGCCCTGTGCAGGACTTACTCCATTAAGTCCATATCTTTCTCGTACTGCACAGCTCAGACCCAGACACAGCACTCCAGATGTGTCAGCAGTGCTGAGGAGAGAAGAAGGATCACCTCCCTGAATATGCCAGCAGTGCTATTCCCAACACAGCCCAAGATGCCGCCGGCCACCTTTGTTGTCATGGTACATTGCTGGCTCCTGGTCAGCTTGCTGTCCCCTCCAGGACCCCAAGCTCCTTCTCTGCAAAGCTGGTTTCCAGAAGGTCAGTCCCCCATGCTGGTACATGGGGTTATTCCTGCCCAGCTGCAGGACTTCACATTTCTCCTTGATGAAACCCGAGAGATTGTCCAGGTCATTAATAAGATGTTTAACAGGACTGGCCCCAGTGTTTACCCCTGGGGTACACCACTGGTGACGTGCCTCCAACTAGACTTCGTGCTGCTGGTCACAGCCCTCTGGGCCTGGACGCTCAACTGGTTTTCAACCCACTGCACTGTTCGCTGATTGAACCCATGCTCTGTCTGCTCATCTATGAGGTCAAGGCAAACAATAGCCATTGCTGTCCCCCTGCCTACTGGGCCAGTCACCTCACTGCAGAGGGCTGCCAGGTTTGCCAAGAACTACTGACCACAGTTTTGCATTTGGAAATAGCTTTCAGGGCTAGTTACTCCATCAGTTTCTTAGGGACTGAGGTGAGGCTGACCAGCCTGTGGTTGCCCAGATCTTTCTTCTTGAAGACAGGAATGACATTTGCTCTCTTTCAGGAACATCTCCCATTCTCCATGACCTTTCAAAGATAACGGATAGTGGCCTTAGAACATCACGAGCCATTTCCCTCAGCATTTGTGTGTGCATCCCGTCACACCCCATGGAACTAGGCATGTCGAATCTTTTTTTAAATGTTTCCTAACCTGATCCTCCTCCACCGAGGGTAAGTCTTCATTGTTCCAGGCTTTCCGTCTGGTCTCATGGGCCCGGGATTCCCAAAGGGCAGCCTAGCCTTAGCAGTAAAGATGGAGGCAAAAAAGGCAGTCAACACCTTGGCCTTTTCTGTGTCCTTTGTCACCTCCGCACTGTTGAACAGAGGGCCAACATTTTCCATAGCCTTCCTATTGCTGTTTACTGTAGGACCCTCGCTGCTGCCCTTCACTGCCAGGTCCAAACAGTGGGCTTGGCTTTCCTAACCTAGCACATGACTGGACAGCATCTCTACAGTCCTCCTGCGTCAACTGCCTCTGCTTCTACAAAAAAATCTCACATAGCATTCCTAATAAAACTCTTCAGCAATCTGGGAGAATGCTATGCATGTCATCCTGTTGGTGTAAAATATTTGCTAAGTTCAGATTGAAGTGATCTTTCAAGAACTGGCATGAAGGAGCCTTCTAAAATGTTCCACAAAAGGACCCCAAAAGGGGCAGACATATCCAACTGCCTTACTAATACTAAAACGGGTAGATGCAAGACTTGGATGATTATAAGACATCCCCTGACCTATGCTAGAAATCCACAGAAAGGTAGAGAAAAAACACCACCCAGCAAAGCTGAAGCAGCAGGTGCCTTCAACGCAACACAAAGAATAAACCTGACCACAGAAAAGGCGAGTTCTCAAACCTGCAGCACTAAACTCGGAAAATGAAACCTTTTCAGAAGATCCCCTGTAACTGAAAACAACAACCAGTCTAGAAGATAATTGTTTTCTGGTGTTTTCATGAATGAGAACTCACAGCAGCACACAGAAGGTAAACTGAGCAAGGAAGGCAAGCACATGAAGCAAGAGCCAGCTTTAAACCTTCTGCAAAATAAAAACAAGAGTTTATTACCATCGCAGCACAGGAGGAGGTAAATCTGTGAAGTGTGTGTTCCACCTGGTGACTTTGCAACAAAGCCAAGGACACCAATTCTTACAACTAAATCTGACTTTAAAAGAAACAACACCCTCCCCTGAAGAGCACAGGGTAAATCATAACACACACACACACATTCAGTCAGTGTTAACTGCAATTTCAGACACTAACCCCAGCAATTAGAAGCCTACTGATTGTCACTTACCTATGACTGCTCCTCCTGCCCTGAGGCGTGTGCTTATACACAAAACCAAGGCAAGTCTCTAGTAACCAATTTTGCCACCCTAGTAATCGTAACAGCAGCTGGATCATGAGATGTTTGTCAACTTACTACAATTAGAAATTAACCTCACACTATTCCACCCAGTTTGTTCAACAGAGATTCTCAAGAACAATCCAAATATGAAGAATCTTCACTTTATGACTGGCTTTTACACCACTGGGTGTACAGACTCAAACACAGACCAAGGCGAGACAAAGCCTTGGGAAAAAAAAGAAAGTAACCTGCATACCACTCTGAAGCATTCTGGGAAGAGTTCCTCTCGAAACCATTGATCTGCCACATCTCATTCCCAGCAGTATCCGTGGTCAGAGACAAACCTCTTCCTCTGCCTCTGAAATGCTGCCTTAGTTTTGCCAAGTTTCTAAGCAACTGCAAATGTTTGGCTAGGTAGAGGACGTGCTTGACTCTACACATAAAACTGTACGGCTAGAAGGTGAGCTACATAAAGTCATATTAAATCTTCCTAAATGAACACCAACAAGGGTGAAAAAAATTTCCATTTTTATTACAGATCTTTCTATGTTTGCTGATTTCAATATCCGTTATTTTTTCTCTAAACCACACTTGCCTTGCTAAAAAAAAAACCAAACCAAAACGAGCCAGATCCAAGATATCCTAGTAACCCCTATTGTATTTCCACATCACCTACTAAGTGGCTCCAGGTGTCTGT
Organism: Limosa lapponica baueri; assembly: GCA_002844005.1. NCBI lineage: Eukaryota > Metazoa > Chordata > Aves > Charadriiformes > Scolopacidae > Limosa > Limosa lapponica. The sequence continues at coordinate 120,746 of KZ506647.1, forward strand.
TAAGGATGTGAAAAACAGCATGAGAAGTCTCTAAATATCAGGTAACAAAATCCAAGAGAGTGAAGTAATGACTAAAATAAGATTAGTTACGAAAGCGTGTCACTCACAACCTCACTAGCCCAATGCTCAAGCGAAACAGGAGCCTTATACCCTATATTTAGTGTTTGCAAACCCAAATAACTGCTCAAGATCTGAGGATTAAACAGTTTCCAGCTCTCATATGAGCAGTACACAGTGATACGACAGTACTTTTAAAACCAGTTCTCAAGAGAGCAGCTGAGGGAGCTCACTATTTCAAGGCCACAGATGCTTTTCAGCACAAGTGAGACACAGCAGCATCTTCTCCAGCCTGAAGACCACTGGCTGCAGCCATCCCCAGGGAGATCTGGCCTCCTAATGTCGGGAGCCCCAACTATATCAACTTCCCCCTCAGCTACATAAAATCCCCCAGATTCAGCTTTTTGAGAGAGCCCCTGCTCTGCTGGCGATGCAGACAGACACCACCTCCTCCTCCTGCGCACAGAGGAGGACAGAGCCCGTTCCACCACTTCAGCTGACAGCTGGTAGGTTCCCAACACAGTAGAAACAAATTCTAACCATCGAGGACAACCCTGATGGCAAAAAAATAAATAATTATTTTAAATGTAAACGCAGCGTTCTATTTAACAGGTTTACAAATTGCAGCATTCAAGTTATTCTCTAGCCCCCAGCAGCCCAACTCCCTCCTCATATGCACAAGTTTCCCCAAAACCAGAGCTTTGGGGGAACAGAAAGAGTAAACCTTACTTTACAAGGAGGGACTTGTTTGGGCGGGACGTCCCTCTGGCCATCGGGAGCCAGACACATTCACTGAAACATTCATCTTGGAAACAAAACATCTAAGGAGTTAAAACTAGAAGCAAGCAATTGGGTAGCCAAGCACAAAGCAAAGGCTAGTCCGGGCTTGGTGCCCAGCCGAGTCTAGCAGAGCAGCAGCGGGACAGAGCCTAATGGATGTGGAAAGTTCAGCTGGGAAGAGCTGGGAACAACGCATGGGCTTGGCGTGACATGCAGGAGCCGGCATGCACGGGGGCCCAGGGACCAGCAGGCTCTGGGAATGGGAGAGGAGGAGAACTAACAACCAGGAGACTTCACACACGGCAGTGCTCCCTCTCTGTAAGGCTTTGGCCGGGAGCAGCGGGAAGGGGCTGCATCCCAGCACAAACACGGGGTCTCAAAGGAGGATGCACCAGAGCCAAACAGTTTTACATCCAGCCTTATAGCAAGGGAACACGGTATAAATAGATTAGAGTGTGTATGTTTGTGTGTGCTGCAAATATAGATACACACACACATATATATATAAATATATATATATACACACACAAATAATGTACATTACATATATAGTGGTAGTCACATCACAGGAGCGGAGAAGTTTGCTCACCATTAGCAAAAATCCTATGAAAGACTGTTGGTAACAGAGCAGCCCGTAAGCGGGAAGTAAAACAAGATAGAAGTCAATGAGTTGATGAAACAGCAAGCACTTAACGTCGATAGAGACAGCTAGGTCAGAATCATGGCAAAACATAGACAAGACTGAGAATCTGGCCCTGCCTCCAGTTCACCTTTTAAAATAAATTTACATAGGCATTTCTAATTGAGAACCAGACTGGGCAAGGGAGACAAGACACCTCTGAGCAAGTAGAAAATCCCGGCTGACTCTGAGGCTACACAGCTGGAAATTCTGTTTTTTCTGCATGTGCTCTGCAGGCTCAGCACCCCTTCAGCAGACAACCACCTTTCTCTACATCCCAGCAGCTTCTCCTGGGCATGGAGCTTGGCAGCAGAACCCACACTTACATACCTGGCCACATAATTTAATAGCAGAACTAATACCAAGTAAGACTCAGTCTCCTGGCACCTTGGCCTGAAACTGAAAAGAGACAGACTGCAATTAAATCCATAATGAGTGCTAGAGGTCAGGCAGGTTGCAGACAGGAAAGCCCATGCACCAGCCGAGCGTCTGGAGGCACTGTTTGGAAATGCACTAACACAACACTTCCCCCTGTCTCTGCTGAGGCCTCACTCAGCACACGCCGATACGTGGCCATGTCTCAAGGGCACCAAAGACACTACAAGACACTCCAGTTTGAGGCCTCAGTTCTGTTGGGGCACTCCAAGAGCTGCCCGAAAGGATTTTTAATTCAAAACCCATCACCTCTTTCCAGCTGTGAGTGGTTCTTAGGCTCCCGATAGGAATTACAAGACACCTCCCAACACTGCGATGTTGGGGCAGCATCCAGCGCCCCGTCTGAACGCACGCAGAACCTGCGACCGCTCGCAGCGAAACACCTTCAACACGCTCCCTTCGCAGGTCTGCTCCTTACAGGGTGCAGATGTGCAGAGATCCACACGTGGACCCTGTGGACGGGCACACAGAGAACAGCCTGGGCCTCTCACAGGGAATGTCGTTGTCTGACCACAACTCCAGCAAGCAGCCAGAACGCTCCAGTCTCTGGGGTCACCACTTCAGGAACTGTCAGTGTCTCTCCTGTCCTGATCACCAGTTCCCCAAAGCTCCCCACTCATTTGACACTCCTCCTCCTTAACATCTATTAACCCAGTACTTTATGGCACTGAAAAAACCCGTTAGTAAATTAATGGATTATGGATGGCTTTTGCATTTAAGCAGTATGAGAAATCCTCCCCCATTCCCACTCCCTCTTTCTTCCACAGATAACCCCCAGCATATAAAGATTTCATCCCTCTTCCCAAAACTCAGTGCAACAGTAACAGTAATACCCTACTACTAAATTAATCTATTTTCTTCCTGCAGTGCACAAATAGCTCTAGGGGAAAAAAAAAAAAAAGAAAAAAAAAGTGATCCAGAATTACATGCAGAACAAGAAAAGCAGTGGTCAGTCCTGTTAGTGCATGTGCTTCTGCAACGTGAAGCGGCAGCGAGGAGTGATAGGCAAACGGGCTGCTCCCACACCTAAACCAGTGTTACAGGAACAAGCACTGACCATTTCCAATGCCACACCGGTCACAGGCACTGCTCTTCTCACCCAGCAGACAGAAGGACGCCTTGCAGAATACACTAGCAGCTTCCTTTCCCTGGGGTTTTGCCCCAGTTCAGAAGAATTCTCTTTTGCTTGAAGTAGAGGGAAGAGGAGCTTTCAGGAGCACAGCCCAGAATGGTGCCGGCGACAGAGACAGCATCACAGCTCAGATCATAGTGCCCTGAATCGCTGTGCCCCTTAAACACATGAGAATTACTGCCTCGTTTCTTTTAAGTAAACGCAAGAGCGTTTTCAGATACCAGCCAGCTGTAAGAAATAACTACACGGAGCAATAAACATGGGCCTAACATCGTCGGTGACCCCAGAGCGACCGCCGCTTGAGGGCCCAAACGTGAGAACAGCCCCTCTGGCTCCTGCGGAGTCAGCAGAACTAGAGAATCTCGAGCTCAACCACATCCAGCAGTTCCGATTACATAGTTTTGACGGTCCCAGTTGGGTGGGCACTACAGGAATAAGAATATATTCAGCAACAATGGCAGCTTTAATTCCAGCCTGTGCTGGAACCATGGCTTTCACATCTGAAGGACTCCTCTTCTGACCACAAGTGCACTCACGCTCACTTCCTTTTATATGTAAGAAAGGACCAGAATCTCCCAGAGACAGATCACTTCTGGACAGAAGGTGAGCAAGGCAGTCTACAACCGTAGAATAGAAGAAAGTTCGCTTGGGAGCAACTGCAATTAAGAACACTCCCAGCACACGTCCTCTTCTGGCTGAGGATACCTTTGTGACAGCAGGTAGACACCCACTTCTCTTGGGAAGAGCCCAGCAGTCTCATCGCCTCTGTCACACCATGCCTAACAGAAGCAAAGCTCTGTGGAACTGGGGGGAGTGGGCAAAGGTGTACTGTTTGTGACCCACCTTCAAAGAGCCACCGTTCTCCTAAACAGCCTCTGAACGCTCTGGAGAACATCCCATCTGCTGATCTACAGAACCTCCTTTGGTAAAAAGCCGTGGCTCTAGATACCAGCTTCAAGTGGTTTGTTTTCACAAAGTAAGTGCTGGCTACCAATCAGAAAGACTGCAGCTCTGCGACACCTTTAGACTAAACTAGAAAGACAGGGATCTCTTACGTACTCGAGCCTACAATAGACTTCCCAGTAAGTGGCCTGAATGGCATACCAGAGAGCCAGCTCCGGTTGTCAGCACACAGGTATCAGATGTACACAGCTCCTGGGAATTCCTCCACCAGGGAAAGACCATGAAGTGAACTCCATCAGCCTGTACGAAGAGCAAGATGTCACCAAGTTTACAGGCAGGTAGAGAACGGAGTGTTCCTTCTGCCATGACCCAGTCTCTTGGGTACAGGCACGTATCAGAGGATTGCTAGGGAACAGAGACCCCAACTCTGGAACAAAGAGACAATACAAGAGCTCTTTGATGACAAGAAAGGCCACAGAGGTCTGCGGTTTGAAGAGAGGCTATTCTGAGATGGCAGGCAAAGCAGAGCATTCTTTCCTGTCAACATCAAACCAAGAACTCACCCAGACAAAAGCCTAAGGGTGGCAAGTGCACACCCTTCAGAAGTTGGAGGACAGGTAGCAGAGCTGTCACCTGAAAGGGTGCGTCAAAGTACAACATAACGCACCCTGACTGCAGACGGGTTTTTAGAGACATAGGAATAGCAAAGGTTAAAAAACCAGAGTACACGAGGATGCACTGCAGAAGAATCACTTCTTACTTACAAAATGAACTATTTCAGCCCAGGTGGCTGCCTGAACTGGGCATGTCTTTGCCAAACAGGCCCAAGGCAAGCTAGCACCCTGAAGCCCAGGCCAAGGTGAGTGATGCTGGATGAGGACACCAAGACAAGCAGCTTGCTGCAGCTGAGTCTATAGCCTTGGTTGTAAGTGTTGGCTGCTACGAGAATCACTCCTGTGGCTTCAGCAGACACAGTTCTACAGACAGCTCCCAAAGCCCCACAACGCTGAAAGAGAAGAGAACTCTGTGTGCATCAATGTGAAAAAGACTGCAGAGCGGATGAAACCAAGGATAACACGCACGCAAAACTTCAAAGTTTCAGCACCATTTCTTGGGTCAGTCCCCTGAGATCAAAAACTGAAGAAGGGGCTAACAAGGGAAACAGTACCCAGCGTTAGTCCTTCCTGTGCACCAGGTCCAACCAGAAGTGAATTCTGCTATCAATTGCTGGCACAACTGATGCAGTGGTGGAGGAACACATGTACATACATGTGTATCATGCCAGATAACCCTGAAAGAATTAGACGCCTTTTTCTGTTTGAGCAGTCTCTCTCATAGGCAAAGGTTACCTCCAACGAGTCTTACCTGACCCAATTTTGATCAGTCCATTGTGCTGAATGAAGATGGTGTCGCAAGTCAGGTTACCGTGGATGATGGGGGGATCACAGGAGTGGAGGTAGCTGGGGATGCAGAACAGAGCTCTGGTCAGGAGATGGCCAAGGTTGAGCCAGGAATCCCTCCCTCCATCCCTTCCCTGTCCCAAGCAACACCAGAAGAGAATGGGAGGGCAAAGGGCACATGCCAGGGATTTACAGTAGCAGGGGGGTGCAATTAAATGCCTGTACATCAGCCTCTAGGCTAGGACAGTCACAAAAATTAAGCAACTGTCTCTATCGAACAATGTCCAGAACATGGGGAAAAAAGAAAGCTTTCTCTGATCAGTTCCCAAGAAACTCAGGGTGCCAGAGTTAAAGAAACCATTTCATCCATCCCAGCACTGCCAGGTGGGTGCGGAAAGGGTTCTGGTTTTATACGGAAAAGATCAGAGGCTTGTTCTGGCCCTGCTCACAGGGCACCAAAAAGGCACTCGTGCTGTACCAACACGACTGGTCATGTTTTCCAGCAGGCACAAATAAAGCTGGTCACTGCTTTGAGGTCACCTGGCTTTGTGCCTCACTCTGCTTGGTTTCACATTAGCAGCCTGCACAAATAAGGACTGTCAGCTCCCAAAAGGTTATTAGAACCCCAGCTATTTATCAACAGCTACATTTAGCCAAGCGCCACAGAATTTTCTCTGTAGATCAGGATTCTTGCTCTGACATCAGGGTTATTGTTTTCCCAAGGCTGTTATTAGCTACGTGTCAACTCTGGCTCAGGTAGAGGAATCTTAACATCAAAACAAAAACCCCACATTCTATTCATCTGGGTTGCGCTAAGATGGCTTCAGAAGATGTGCATCATCAAGAGACATATAGAACCCCATACACTTTTAACAATATCACACCAGGATAATTATGAAGCCACTGCATGCTACCAAGCCACAGCCTGCCGAGACTAAGACAGGTTTCCTCGCTCCTCTCACGCGGAATTTGATTTCTCTGAGACTTCTTTGCAACATCCTCTTGGCCATGGTTATAAAGTTGGATACTCTGAAGAGCCCCCTGATGCTCAGCTCCCATACTCACTATCAGTCACAGCTGTTGGGATCTAAAACCTCCATTGCACATGGTTCTCTGTTCTAAAGCCTTCACTAGTGTCTAACTGAAGACCCCGGGATTGTTACAGAAGTGCAGCTGACACTCTGCAGGCCACAACTGGGAGAAGAATCAGGCTGGGTGGCTGAAAGCGCTCTCCAGGCTCCATTCCCTGAAGTTTGTTACCATTTGGCAGCATGTATGCTTACAGCTTTTCATATTCTAGCACAGGAGAGGCTACACTTAAACAGATGGCCAGACCCCAAAATCCGTAACTCACATACCTGAGAGCAGAGAGGATCTGGGTACACCATCGCTTCCAGGCCTACAGACACAGGAGCAAGAAGGATAAAAATCATTCCAGGAAGAGGAACTACACCATAGTTCTGCAATTCACAGCCCGTTCATATGAAGGAATATATGCCCCATTCTGTGGCATCTGAGCTTTTGCCCAGTACAGGTGTGTAGGAAGCAAGAGCTTAGAGGATCAGTACTCCCATGCCCAATTTAGTTTCTACGCATTTGTATGGGTCAAGAAACAAACCTCCCCTCCTAACTCCTCTCACGCTTTTTCCTGTCTGTACACACGGAAAAGGATGTGCCTGTCACACCATACATACAAAGATGCAGAACTGCTGAAAACAAAGCAGACAGCACAGAACTGCTGCCCAAGAGAACCTGCAACTGAACTAGGTCGCAGTAATGAAAAGGAGTTGCAGCCACATGTTATCACCAGGTTGCGTTCTTATCAGGACCCTCTGCCGAAGGAGCTCTGCAGGGGCTGATGGCACCACGTGAACACAGGCATACACCAAAGAGTTACCTTTTCATTCATCGTTTTGTGGTTTTTCTTTGTCTTCTTCAGGAACTGTTTCAAGCTCCCTGAAGACATATATTCCGTGATGAAGATCACCTGTATGGGCAGTACGAGACATTACCCTCTGCTTCTCTACATACCTACAGGACATACAGTGAGAAAACCCAACACTCAGCTTTACTTACCCTGGCCTTGTTCTCCTTCACATCAGCCCAGTACTTGTGAAACTTCACAATGTTGAGGTGTTCCAGCTGAATCAAGTTGTCAAACACCGCTTTAACTTTTTCCTTAACATCAGAAAGACAAAGACAAGTTACATCAGAGACCACATCAGCACACATCATCCTTTCTTCTCGGGTCTTGGTCCCCTTAACAACTTCAAGCTCCTGTGCTAAGGACAAACAGCATCTGATTTCACCCTACACTGCACCTCAGCTGAGCATGGTTTGATCACCAAAATCAACACAAGAGCCCATGGAAATAGCACAACAACAGCTCACATTTTCTGCACAGACCAGACTTAAGCTGAATTTGCTCATTTGAGCAGCACAGCACTCCAAATCCAGCCAGTAATCCACAGGAAAGGTCACCAACATCTATAATCCCACCTTCATGCATTGTATTGTTCCCCGTGTGTTGTCGGGAAATGCATCAACTTACTTCCTGAAGCTTGAAGTTCTTCCGCTCGGAGAACTGAACCTCATTCCACACAACTTCCACCCCCTCCTCAGTATCCATGGCCAGGTAGGCACTATCGATGCCGGGGACATTGCGCTGGTTCACCTGTGCAGGGAGGATGGAGACAGGAGTGAGCTGTAAGGCAGCAAAACCAGATTATTACCATGCAGCCTTCACTTGAGGATTGGGAACTTTGCTCAATAACTTTTAATTAAATGAGCATTCCAGGGCAGGATTGTGCACGTATATTTCAGCAATGGGACATACCCAAATGTGAAGACACTGTGGGCCACGTAAGCAGCAACGCCTGGGCATATTTGAAGGAAAAATTCTTTTACACAAAGGATGTTTTGTGGTAAAAGCTGCCTTTTGGCAACAATACATTGAATTTTTCTCTTTTATGATATCCTTAGTTAAATAACCAAAAAACCAAAACCCTCCAATCCCAACAAAAGGGATACAAAAAAGGTCTCAAAAACTCAGGCACAACTTTCTGGAAGAATTTTCTGAAGGTGATGAGACACAAAACTCCAGAGAGGGGAAACTCACCCCAGCAGAGAGAAACAAAGGGAAAGCCACAAGTTGGGAATAGATGCAGGAATGGATTACACAATTGAAACCGCTGCAATCATTTCTTTAGTTAATACATGCAAAAGTTAACCCAGCAGGAGTACATCCACAGCTAACGCTAAAGACATAGACGAGCACTGAGAAAGCAAGAAGGTGAGGGAAGGGGATCTGATGAAGCAAGAGTTTAAAGCCCAGCATGAGGATAGTGAGGGCTGTGGAAGAAGTCAATGCTCGAAGACCTGCAGAGATCTAAGATGAACAACACTCCCAGCAGCAAAGTTTACCATAATACTGTTTTTCCTCAGATATATAGCAGCATCCAAAGATGTATATGGGTTCCTTCCTCCAACATCCAGAGCATCCTGCTGTTCTGCAATGCATTTACAGGCTATTTCACAGGCACACAGAAGTTACAGTCGTGGTTAAGGTCCTGCTGCACCATCAGCATCCATTTGCTGGAAGCTTCTCACCATAGATGAGGGCTTCCTCAGAAAGCCCTTCCCCTTGGCAGCCACTTTTAACATGATCAAATTTACTCAATGTTATGCTAATGAGAACTGACCCAAACATTCTGCCATCCACAAAACTTAAATGAATTAAACACTATACTATAGGAAATAACCACTGGTGAGGGGCTGGAAGGCACGTCCTCTGGGGAGCGGCTGAGGGCTCGGGGTTGGTGTCCTTTGGAGAGGGGGAGGCTGAGGGGACACGTCTGGCCTCCCGAGGAGGGACATAGAGAAGGAGGTGCTGGAGCGACACAGATTGCTCAGTAACTGAGCAGTAAATTACTGTGACAGAACCAGATGCAATGGGTGACACAGGTAGCAATGAAGAATATAGGCCATAATTACATAAAGACAGCCTGAGTTACAGAAAATAACTACTGAAAACGATCACAAGAAGGGAGCAGCTTAGCATGAACAGTCCCGTTCCCTTCCCACCCCTCACCTCCTGCAGAACCGAAGGGTGAAAGGTCTGAGATTTGATTTAAGGAGACATTCGTCATATCTATCATAAGAACTTGATTTGCTATATATACACACACACATGCTGATACCGACAGCTAAATACCAGGCCAGACCTGTCATGTTTCATCATTAAAGAAAGCTGAAAGAATGAAGATAACTAAGGACAGAACATTTACTCCTTGAAATTTTTAGTGCAAGAAATAGCTTAGAGCTGACAGCAGTATAAGAATGCCTAGTACAATTAAGTAAAACTGAATGCCAAAAGGCTTTAACTTAAAAAAAGGTTAAACAACAGGGGCAAGATGAAAGCCATGATTGCTGACCCCTGGTGCCCATCCTTCTCTCTGCGTTCTCTTCCTTCAGCATATCTGCTGCCTATTCAAAGACCTTCTGGCTTTACTGGACTAATTGAGTCCACAAGTACTGACAATAACTCAAAATCATACAGCCAGTGGATGTGGATTTATCATACCTGCTCCCACTTCTGGGCAAGTTTATCAAACGTAAGTAATTTCCATGACTCATAGGCAATAGTCTGGGGCACCAGATATGACTCAAGACACCAAACCCATCTGACATCACTGACGGCAATTCTCATTTCAAGAGGAGTTGCAACAGCTCGAGCAGAAGAGTAAAAGGGGAAAAATGCAGACAGACAACTGGAAAGGTGACAGCAAATTCCTCCTTTGTTCAGGTTGCCCAACCACTGTTTCAAATCCATCTCCACGCTCAGTAAAGTGGGATCCTAAACCCCCATGACAGCATGCTCTGGTGCTTGCCCTCTGCCTTCCCAAAGGCTGTGGCTGGCCGTTGCCCCCAAGCAGCGACTGGTGAACGATGGATGGTTGCAAGCTTGGCTGCTCCGTTTAGGAGCAAAACCAGAGGTTGTTGTAGGAATATAAATTTCAACTTCTCTGCAAACTTGACTGAGCAAGAGGAAATACAAATGGCACATTCAAAACGCTGCCCTCCATGCCTTGCCCTGAAGGACAAGGAGAGCAACCAGCAAGGTCCCACGTCTGGTACGGCCATGCCCTGAAGAGACAACAGAAATGCTGTTCTTGCCCCAAAGAGCACTCACGACCTGGGCATCAGCACAGGATGGAGATGACACAGGTCGTCTCCTCGCTTTGCCCTAGCCTCCTGCAAGCTCTGTCAAGTAATTTAAGACTGACTGTTTAAACTTGATTAATTTTCAGCGGTCTTTTATGACCCCAGAGCAAAGACAAGAAGCTGCCCATGAACTATGCTGATGAAGTGACAAAACCAGACTGGCTCCAATAAAACACCCCGTGTTCCTGGAGATAACATATTCCTCTGAAGCCTTTCTTTTCCAGAAAGGCCACATAGACTTGGTAGCTTTTAAACCATGAAGGGAGAAGTTAACTGAACTCGGTTTAGCGTGAACCTCTGAAGTACGGCAGAGGAAGCAGTCCCACAACCACAAAAAACTTACAGCACAAATACTAATGCAGCTCTTTGTCCATATACACAGAGGTAAGGAAACTCAAGAAGAATTTCAAGTAAATTTAAGTAATTAAAGGAGAGTGGGGGAGAGAGATTTAAATGCTGTTACTTCAAGGCATAACTTAACTCTACGGGAAAAAAGTCTAGAAGATGTATTTCCCTTAGACAGGTTATTCCAATTGTCAAATGCATCTTTTTTGCAAAGCTCTCAAACATCTGGATATCTATCACTGAAAGAACACTGACTTTTGGACAGATGTTCTGCAGTTCACATGATCTGTCAATTTTAGAAATACAGCCTAAGCCACAAGTGACAGCGATGAATTACAATCAAGAAAAAAAAAGCATAAAAATTGGAAAAACACCCCACAATAATTAGAATATCAGTAGAGAATGAAACTGTACGCTGAAGAAAAGAGATTAGGAAGGGCAGCACATTAGGCCCGATACTTACAAAAAGCTGTATATCTGGTTCAAAGTAGCATGAAAATGTTAAAGTTACCCTGGCCACTTGTTTAGTCCAGAGAAAAAGATGGAAGCTCTGCTCAGCCAGCTCGGCAAAGGCTTGAGAAGGGAGACAACACATCTACAGAGGAACTTCACTGCTCACTGAACTGTGGTGAAACCAAAAGTAGCGTATTTACCAACAGAAAGAGGAAACAAAAGCAGCTGTCCCAGAGATTGGAAGCTAATCTAGAGTGTAACCATGTCAAAGAAAGCGAAGGAAAGCGCGAGGAGGGGAACCCAACAAAATAAGCCTACTTCATGTTTTAATTAAACTGACAGCATTGGCCTTTGCAATTATATTCATGGAAGTAAAACGCTTGGAAGGTGTTAGTTTAAGAAGAAAAATTAAAATAACTAGTGTAATATAACAATCTCAAGGACAGGAAGCTATCAGTACTGTGGCTACACAAACCCATTCACACAGCAATCAGAAGTGTCAAGAAGAGAAATGCAACAGCCAGAACAAGTAATAAGATAAAATACAGAAAGCCCCCCC
>KZ506647.1:142785-169761 GCA_002844005.1 Limosa lapponica baueri
CCCCCGGCCAAGGGGGCACCGCGGTTCCTCGTCGGGGGCTCTCCCAGTACGCACAGCCCGAGAAGGCCCGGCCGGGAGTGAGAGAGTGGGGTTCAAAAGTGGCGGAAACGACAGTGCAGTGCTTGGGGTGAATGAAAGCAAATGAAAAATCCTCGGGCAAAATCCCCGCTTTTCTTTCCAGGCTGAAACGAAGCATTAGTCTCTTTCTATTCTCTTTTCCCCTGTTCTTGGGTTTTTTTCTATGCAAATTTTTGGGAGGAATTCTCGTTGCTGCTCGCGGTCTCCTCTAGCCAGGCCCGGCTTTCCCATCCTATCAGCTAGGCAAATGAATGGGGCAAGTGAGATCGTCGGATAAATACCTGGGTGCAGGAGCCAAGTGGGGGATTCTGTTGGAGCTGCTTGTGTAAGGGCGATGTCAAGCTGCTGGTATTACTCTCCCTGTCCAGCAGTTACTTCTTTGAATTTATCACCCTCTGTGAGCACCATTAATGTGCAGGTTTATTTTTCCTTCCAGGCAGCCAGCAAAGAGGATAAGTTAGGTAAGGGTTAATATTGGTCCCTTCAGCCCCCCCCAGGTACATCTTCTCTGAAGGAAATAGAGCAGCCTTCTCATTTGTAGCCCTTTGGCTAGTTTGGAGAGGGAGTCCCATTCAGACTGTCGGGAACTGATTTTTTTTGCCAGTCTAGTTTGATAAGCCACGCTCTCTGATACTGTACAGCAGCCTCAGTGGTGACAAAACAGTCACCAGGTGTTTCCTCCTTTCTGTGTGCATCAGAGCCTTGTGAAACTGTGGGGTCTCGCGTCCAGGGTAGAAGAGGCAGGAGAATTGTGCTCTTGAGATAGACTCAGAGTGTGTGAGTGCTTACTGTGACTGAGTGTCTCAGCTGGTCCACCCTGGTGACCTCTGGAGGGGTGAAATGGTGGCACAGACATTACTGGGACATTGAGGCGATGTGCAGTATAATCTCTCAAGGCGATTAGCTCACAAGTCAGAGGCTGATTGTGGGCAGTGTTCTGGCATCCTTGGTGCACAGAGGCTGGAAGCGTTTTAAGGAGATGGGCTTGGATGAGGGAGACCAGAGGGCTGCCCCTGTTTGTAATGCTGGTGGGCTAACATAGCCCTCCCACAGGTGGGACAGTGGCTCATACTTTCACTTATTTGAGGTCTGTTCTTGCTGCTGTTGACCTTTATGGAAATTGGATGAGGCCCAGAGCTTGCAGCTGTGTTTTCTGCAGGAGCTTATCTCCCCATTGGCAGAAGCAACGCTGAGGCCATTGGTGTGGACATGGTTTAGCTGCGTTATCAACAGACATGAGAAGACAGCAGGAGTGCTTGTGTTACAAGTTGAGCCTGCTGCAAATTTCTTCTCGGTCTGTGATGGGAGAGAAACATGTATTGTTTGACACACAGCTGAGTAGAAGTTCTGCTGCATTCCCCGTTTGCATGGAGAAGTGCTGTTCGCCGTGGCTCAGTGTCGGGGCCTGTTCTCTTTAATTATCAACAACCTGGGGGAGGGGATGGAGTGCACCCTCAGTAAGTTTGCAGAGGACACCAAGTTGGGTGGGAGTGTTGATCTGCTGAAGGGTGGGAAGGCTCTATAGAGGGATCTGGACAGGCTGGACTGATGGGACGAGGCCAATGGTGTGAGGTTCAACAAGGCCAAGTGCCAGGTCCTGCACTTGGGTCACACCAATCCCATGGACGCTTCAGGCTGGGGGAAGAGTGGCTGGAGCTGCCCAGGGGGAAAAGGACCTGGGGGTGTTGGTCAACTGTCGGCTGAACATATGTGCCCCGGTGGCCAAGAAAGCCACCAGCATCCTGGCCTGTATCAGGACCAGTGTGGCCAGCAGGACTGGGGCAGTGACCGTCCCCCTGTACTGAGCACTGGTGAGGCCTCACCTTGAGGGCTGGGTCCAATTTTGGGCCCCTCATGACAGGAAAGACCTTGAGGTGCTGGAGTGTGTCCAGAGAAGGGAAACGGAGCTGGTGAGGGGTCTGGAGCACAAGTCTCGTGAGGAGAGGCTGAGGGAGCTGGGGGTGTTCAGCCTGGAGAAAAGGAGGCTGAGGGGGAGACCTTCTCGCTCTCTCCAACTCCCTGAAAGGAGGGTGTAGCCGGGGGGGTCAGTCTCTTCTCCCAAAGAACAGGTGATGGGACAAGAGGAAATGGCCTCAAGTTGCGCCAGGGGAGGTTTAGGATGGATATTGGGGAAAATTTCTTACCCGAGAGGGTTGTGAAGCCTTGGAGGATGCTGCCCAGGGACGTGGTAGAGTCTCCATCCCTGGAGGGATATAAAAGCTGGGCAGACGTGGTGCTGAGGGACATGGGTCAGTGGTAACTTGTCAGTGCTGGGTTAACGGTTGGACTTGATCTTAAAGGTCTTTCCCAACCAAAATGATTGTATGATTTCTGTTTTCTTGCATTCTGGTGCTATGTGTTCTTCTCTGTGTCTTGTCTTGTCTTCTTACCTTTGTGTTGAATTGTACTTTTGCTGTTCTGCAAGGCTTGGAGAAAGTTCTGAGCAAATGTTTAGGCTTAAGGCTTTAGTTATGTGTTACGTTAGTGAGGCCAGTCAGAGTGTGTACAAGTTGTCTGTTGCCTTTGACTTATGTTTCAGGAGCCCCCAAGTGAGATAGGTATACAGGGCCCTGAAGAAGTACTATAATAAAAATCCATTCATAGTCCAGAGAGGCTGCTTTGTGTATAAGGCAATGTTTTGGGCAAATGAGTGACTCAAAGGGTAAGGATACCAAAAAACAGTGTTAGGTACGATGAGCAAATAAGAAAAGAGAAGAAGCTGAAAATGGCTTTGTGGTACAGAGAGGATGCTCTGGGATCCAGTGGAAGGTGCAGGAGGTATTTTGGAGGAGGATGGTTGGGATCTCCAAGCTCTGGTGCTGTTCTGACTCTGTCTCCAAGATGAGACACCAACAGCCCCTGTGCAGCTTCATTTCATCCTGGGCTCAGAAAAAAGCCCTTGCTTGGGTTGGTTCAAAATATGGAGATATGTCAAATAGAGTTTTAATTCGTTTAAACCGAATTTAATGTTTGATGTTTCAAGTGGACTGTTTCTCAGTACCTACTGATGTGGCTGGGGGAGACCAAGAATGGTGCCCCCTGGGAGGGGAAGGCGAGGCAGCAGAGAGGGTATGGAGGGTGTTGCTGGTATCCGGGCTGTGTGAGCTTTTGCCTGGTCTGAAGAGTGTGAGATCCCGGTTCCTCGGAGGACAATGGCGGCAGACAGCTCACCAGCCCCTTCTGCTGGCAGTTCAGGGTGGTTTTGGTGGTCAGTCAGGGCTCTCTGGGCTGCTCTTGGTGTTGAAAGTGCCCGGGGCTGGTGTGCAGCACTGGAGCCCAGCGTAGGGCAAGCCCTTTCCTACCAGCGCGTGGTGGCCGTGCTGGTCTGCCCTCCCCACTGCAGCCGGGACGAGCTGCGGTCACTGCTCTACCAATGCCCCAGAGATACCGTTTTGGCCGCCAATGTTGGGTTTCCTCCCCAGCAGCATTTGCGTTACTTGCTCTAATTAACTGCTGCTTAGTCACCTGGGATTTACCCCACTTACTTTGTTGTGGTTTTGCTGTCTCACTAGCTTCTGTAAATGCTCCGAAAAGTAAGCCTAAAAATGCTGATTTTTTGCTTCTTTTTATTTTCATTCACTATCTGCAGTGAACTCTTTGGTTACGTTTCCTACATTATAATTCAGAGTCCTTTTTTTTCCATTTTGAACTAAGTTTGTCATTGGCCTGTTCAGGTATCGGTTTCATCACAGTGTCAGGAGTTTCATTGGACTAAGTGCTGCATAAACTCAGAACCTGTCTTTTTCTGTCTTTGATAGAAATTGCAGGGGAATGGAGTTCTGTTCTCATAAGACTGTGGGACTCCAGAGGGGAAAGAGCTCTTATCCAAGGAGTCCTACAGTAAAAAAATAGAAGAGCTCAGCAGTTGCTTGGCTGTGCAGCAAACATGGCTCTGGCTGTATATAGAAGTTCTGGGTGATGGCTGGCAATATGGACACATCCAGATCTTTGAGCCGGCTGTCTTGGAGTAAGCACGGTGTTTTGGGGCAACTGTAGCATATTTAACTTTAAGGTGATGAACTTGAACCACAGCAAAGAGACTAGAACGTGTTTTTTAAAATATCACGTGATTGTTCTTGAGCAAAAGCGTGTGGGATGCGGTCAGGCTGTGAGTCGGTAGGTCTGGGCTTTGACTTTAAGGGACGTTAGATTAGCTGGGGGGCGGGGTGTTCAGAGGAGGACTCAGCCCATCCACCAGTTCTCAGCTTTGCACTGGAGCAGCCGAGTTGGGTTTGGTGACCCCTAGGGTGAAAGAGGCCAGGCACCTGGCTGTGGGATGTGGTGGTGCCTTCTTCAAAGGCTGCTGTTCCTGTGAGACCTGGTGGAGAGAAAGATTGCTCACTGTATGTTGCTTATATGTTGTTGACCTTTGTAGTTTGGGGGCATGCACAGGGAAAGGCTGGAGGCAGTTTAGTATTTCAGCCCAAAATGCCCCAGGACAGACCTTCCCTCCGGTTTGCCTAGTTTGACTCTCAGAGTTTCTGGACAGCCACCAGAACCAAGGCATGTGTCTTACCTTAGGAAGTGGTACCTGGGTCTGCACTTTGGGCTTTGCACTCTTAGCTGACTAGTGGATTGCTTGTCCATGGCCTCACTGCTTAAAAGGCCCTGGAGAGGCCAGGCTCTGAGCCTTGCTTGTCAGGTAGCGGTGCCTTCATGGAGCATCCCACGTGGCGAGAAGAGCAGGAAAGAGCCTTTGTGCCAAGAGAAGGTTGTTTGTTCTCACTGGATGTGGTAGTCCTGTGTCCTGCAGGGTTGCCTTTCTTCAGGCTGTTGGGATAGACAACTGCTGCCGTCTGCGGCCGTATTCACCAGGACAAGCAACGTCAGGAGGTCAGGAGGCTCCATATTTGACCTTTTGGCTTCGTCAGTGGCTTTTCAGTTTGCACAGCTCTTGTTTTGCCAGAACTGGGGAAGAGAGCATGTGTGGGAATGACCGGACTCCACAGGTGACCCTCAGCTAGTTGCATTTGTCTGTTTGGGGGAAGTTGCCAGCGTATCAGTACCAGTATAACTTGTATTTCTGTAGTTGCACTCGGCTCGACAGTGCTCAGCCCAGGCACCGGTTTGTACAACGCTGCACAGCTGCTGCCTCGTGCTTGTTAAGGAGCCACTACAGTAATGCGGCATTATGAGCGAGCAGAGGGGTTTGGCTCTGGCTTGAGCTTGGCCATACCCAGAGGAGTTGTACTGAGCATCTGAAGGGGTTTCCAGTACAACCTCATGGTGACAAGGCTGCTCCAGCACAGAGAGCACCATAGTGTTAAAGATCCTTGCCCCCTCTTTGAAGAGCAGTGCTCTCCAGGTGAGCGTTTGAGAGTGAGAGGAGGCTTTCTGACTGTCCTTGCTCTCTCTTCAGATTTGATAATCCCCATGTCAGTGCTTGTGGCCGCCCTGTCCCTTTCTCTTACTTCTCTGCAATCCATGTCATTCCAGACTTCTCTCTCTTTCAGGACGCACACAACTGCATACCCGAGCTGGACA
Source organism: Limosa lapponica baueri (assembly GCA_002844005.1). Classification (NCBI taxonomy): domain Eukaryota; kingdom Metazoa; phylum Chordata; class Aves; order Charadriiformes; family Scolopacidae; genus Limosa; species Limosa lapponica. Next base: position 148,348 of record KZ506647.1, read on the forward strand.
GTGAAACAGCCATGTTCTCGGTCTACGATGGACACGGAGGTAACACATCTACCGTTCTCTCCTGAGTCCTTGCATGGCCCCTCTGGGCTGCTCGGTGGCTGCTGGGGCAAGCATCTGCCATTAGAAACCCTACTGCTTGGGAAGCGTTTTCTTTGATACGTATCATTGATTAAAGTTCTGAAATTTTTTTAGAATTTAAGTTTCTAGAAGGAAGGTCACGGGTTGATACAAAATCAAAATGACATTTGCATTCCATCTTCTAAAACTTTTAAGAATGCCTGGTTTTTTGGGTGGACAAGCTGGACAGGATAGTCACCGAGGAGCTGCAGTAAGAAAAACTGCATGAGGTGGGACCAGAGGTCTGACTCTGGTCAGCATGTTCTGGTGGTTGCCAGCACTGGTTGCCCAGGGAAGGAGTGGAGAAAACAGAAGAGGCAGATCCATTCCCCGACACCTTCCCAGCTGCTGTCCCTGCTTATGGCCTCCCCGAGCGAGAGGTGGCAGCCATTCCATTACAGGCACAGGTCTTCCTGAATCTGACTAATTGCAGTTTAAAACCAGGTTTAGATGATCAGTGATTATTTGCATAGGATGTTTTGTTCAGAACGTAATTTATTATTTGAAAAAAAGACTTTGATCTAAATGCACTGCCTGATAATCTCACTGCAATATCCCCAACGCTTATGAGAAATCAGCCAATGGTCACTCCTTTAGCACTTTTCACTTTCATCGATTTAGACTCTGTGTCCTTTCTTCCAGTAAGAAGAGTCCTAGATTGTCTCTGGTCGTACAGCTGGGTGTGTACTAGGAAATAAGAGCAGGAGCCGTTTTCTGGCCCTGGTGTCGATTGGCACAGCCTGGTGTGAAGCTCTGAGCATTTGTGCTGTTAGTCCCTGCTTATCAGAGGGTGAAACAGAATGGTTCCGGTGGGAAGGGACCTTAAAGCCCATCCAGTCCCACCCCCTGCCCTGGGCAGGGACACCTCCCACCAGACGAGGTGTCTTTTAGCTGTTTAATCAGTGTCTTCATTGACGCTCCCCCTTCTCAGAGGCCAGCATTATCACAGTGAGATTTTCTTTTTGCTCCTTCCAGTATGTTTAATTTGAATACAGCAAGCCCTGCTGTATTTTTTCCCAGTTTGTGTGTAGAGCAGCGGATCTCTCTTGCCCTGTTCTTGATCATCTTGCCTTCTGATCTGCCTTAGCATCCTGCCTCCCTTTCCTTGTCTCAGGCTGGGAGTTAATACTCTGGTTTTAAAATTTTTCTTTTCCTGTTTTGGCATAGTATTCCCATCCATAGGGATTCTGTGGTATTTGTTGTTAGCAAGTTTATTTGTTATTTGGCTGTAAGCTTTCTTTATTTTATATTCCAGTGGTGTGTATGTGTCTAAATACAGATCAAACCTTTGAGTGGGATCTACTTTCAGCCTTGTGAGGATGAGACAGGATGGGACTCTGCATGTACGTGCACTGGGAAAGATTTGATCTGGGAACCTGTATCTCTGGAGGCCTTTTCCTTGCCTGGGTTTTGCCCTGAGGCTGCTGCTTGTTCTTGTCTTCACATGTCAGATCCCAGCCTGTGCTGCTGGAGACAGAGAAATCGTACAGCAGTGAGATTTCAGCTGGGTCCCAGGTACTCTGGAGCCAGCCCTGCCTGAAATGCTGGGGTAAATCGGTCATCGGAATGTCACTCCTGCTGTTAAAGCTGAATCAGATGTAGGTTTTGGCAGTGGCATCTAGAAATGTGCTGAGACCTGGCCTTTCCCATGTCCGCTTCCACCTTTCTGCATGGTCTTTCAGACATCCTGGAAACTCCACACGCTTTTCACAAACAAAAGCCATCTCTTCTTATAATTTTGTGGGAACATAAAAGTACACGCTCTGGAGGATCCTCCAGATGTTTTCTTTTTCACTTAATTCAATGCTACACGTTATGTATTTTACTTCAGCCTCCCAAAGACCTTTACACTGCTGCATCTGTGCTGGTTCATGCAGGAAACGCAGCTGAGGCTGTGGCGTTAGCTGGATGCTGCCCCTCCAGAAAACATTAGTAAAATGATTCATGGAGACTTTGAGAGTTTCACATTGAGTTCCACACTGGAGACGAGGGAGATGTCAGTGGGTCTGCAGTGCCAGCAGCTGGGCCTGAGGTCTGTGTGCCAGCTGAAAGCTGCCTCCTGGGCACCAGAGGGACGCACACCTACTGGACCTGAGGACTCGTTTTGATGGATCATCGTCCTCGGCCGCAGGGCTCCCAAGGAGAACCTTGTTTTTCTAGATGTTTGGGTTATAACACTAAGTGAGCACCTCTGTGTCCCCTGAGCAGGGGAGACAGGGCACAGCCTCAGCCAGCCGTGCTCGCAGGGGGTTTGAGGGTGAGTGGCGGCCCATGAAGAGGGGTCAAGGAGTCTGGCCAAGGGTCCCGTGCAACACCCCTTCAGTCTGCAGCAGAAATGTGTGTTGGGACATTTGTGCTGGAACCACACGGCAAGTGGCAAAGGTTTCTTGTCTTCTGTGGCACCTACAGATTCTCTTAGAGTAATTTCTCTTTGGGTAGCCACAGCCAGGCGTGTTGGAGACTTCCAGGTTACTATTTAATCTCAGTGTCCCTGTTCCAAAGAAATGGCTTGTTTAACTGCCAGATCTTTCCATACTGGGGCTGACTTCCTGCTCCTGTGGTGACAGAACGAGATCCTTCTCTATGGCGGTGCTGTGGATGGCATCTTCCTGTGGGCCATGCCCCAGCCCCGTGCCCTGCCTCTCGCCAGGGGGGCACCAGGGCCGGGGCTGCAAAGCTCTCAGTGGCTTTATGAGATCAAGCTGCTCATTGCTGTGAAGAAAATCCCTTGTCCCTCACTGCAGCAGGAGGAATGCGATGTTGGGTCATCCTTTCCATCTGGTGGGTGATCGGGTGTCCACACTGGTATTATTAGACCCATCAGCTGCTTCCAGAGGGCACAGAGCGGCTGCCTCGTCCGCAGACCCCGCAGGCAGGGACAGAGCCAGCCATTGCTCCCTTCTCCCCCTCTGCTCTCAGCAGGCGGCTGTGGCCGGGGCCATTCTGCCACAGCAGTCACCGGTACAAGCGATGGAGGCTTCTACCCACCCTGTTCCTGCTCAGTGCATCAGGGAAGTCTCTGAAGAGCCGTGGTGCAGCATGGAGGTGACCCTCTCGTATCCCTGCCATACACTGGATGGTGCCCCAGAGAGTGTCAAAATGAGAGGGGGGAGAGGCATCAGCACCATGCTGCTGCTCCAGATGGGGTCAGCAGGAGTGACTGCAAGTTGGAGGAGAAGCTGGAGGAGATGGCAGTTGCCCCCTGCACTGACCGGTGGCCGTGTCAGCAGCCCACTGGGTCTGTTCCTGATTTGGGATGAGAGATTCCTGCAGTTTTCCTAGTTTTTCCTCTCCTCGTGCTGCTGAGGCACTTTCAATGCACCACCTTGCTTGATGGTAGAGCCTTTATGTGGGAGTGCGTCACTGCACTGTAAGCAAAGTGGTCACTTATATACCTATATGTACGTGTAAGTTATATGTAATATAAAAGTTATATACTTTACCTAAATCTGTTACATCAGCATGCTTAGTTTTATCGGGCAAAATTATAGTATCCTTAAGAGCAGATGTTGAGTTGGATTGGCAAGATCTGCTCCCATAAGCCCGTGTCAATGGTCAGTAATTGTCAGACCTCTTCATCTGAGATCCTATAAGGGCCAGCCAGTCTTTTGTGTCTGTGATTGTCAGGTCACCTTGGTATTCCCCTCCAAGTTCTCATTAAAAAGCTGGGGTCACTCCTATTCCTCTCTTACATCACTTATTTTTCTGTGATCTTCCTTTTGTTTTTTTTTCCTCTCCCCTCTTCCCCCCACTCTGCGTGGTCAGGGTAGAGCTCGGTCTCTTTGTTGTGTGGAGCCGCAGTATTGAACTTTTTGCAGCGCTCTTTTAACAGCAGCTGTTTTGCAAAGGTTTCTGTTCTTTGTCAATGGCCACTTGATCCCTTCTCTACAGGCAGGGTTGAAAAGTCCCTTGTCTGCTGTTTCTTTCTTTCTCTCAAATCTCACCACCTTTTCGCTTCCCACTGTGTTCCCTGTGCCTTTCTCATTGCTTAGCTGATGGATACCTGCTTTCCACCCTTCTCACACTTTCCCCCGATTCCCCTCTCCTTGGCAGAGCTCTGCTGCTGTGTGTGTTACTGCTCGTCGTGCCCAGATTCCCCCACAGCCTCCGCTCGGCTGAGGATCAGGACGTGCCATCCGGGAAGTCGAGAGCTGGGTGGCTGCTATGGCTCCGTAGCTGGGAGGATGGAGCACGCCAGGCTGTCTCGCCTTTACCAATAGCTGCAGGAACACCAGCAGTGTGCGGAGAGGCTCTCCAGCGCGATGCTCAGCCCGCTCATGCTCCTCCTTCGCCCTGTGATAGAGAATGGCTCATCCAGCACAGTCACCTACGGCTGGACCCCTCCACCCCCCCTGCTCCCCTCTCTGCTGCCCTTCTCTGCCTGACATTTACCTTGTTTCTCAGTTTCTAGTTCTAATTTATCTTTCTGATGACCCATGAGCCAGATCCCTACAAGAGGTTCTTTGCCTCTCATATAAACCCCCGAATTACTAGATTGATCTCTCACAAGTCGCACTGTTCTTTCTGGTCCCCCTTACCGAGATGAACTGCAGAAATTCACAGTCGTTCACTGTTTAATCTTCTTACTCTCTTAATAGCACCTTCACAAGCACAAAAAACATTTCCTGTGCTCTGTCGCATACTTGTATTAATTACTGAGCTGCTGGAGTGTTTCCAGCTTTTAAAAACCGCTCAGCTGCTGCAGGAGCGGGCACTTGGTGTGTGTTGTTGGCTGTCGGTCCCAGTTATCCCTCTGCCCCAGCAGCCTGATGTTCTGGCCACCCTTCGCTCCTGCTGGGCACACACACACCCCTTCCCTACCGAGACCAGGACCCCCGTCACTCTGAAAGGCTTATCTCAGGGCCTTTCATTGGTCAGGAACACACGCTAGAATACCCAACACTCTTTGTGCTGCTCATCAGGTGTCGGTAATGCTCTGAGGAAGAGCTTACATTGACCAAAAGCTTCCCTTTCCCCTGCTTGTCATTTGTACCCATGCTTCCATGTGAAAGCAGACCTTCCTAGGTAGTATGGGCCCAAACAGCTGACCTAAGGGCCAAAATGGTCCTGAGCTCCCTTTCAGTAAGCAGATGTGGGAACCTTTCAGGAACCTGATGGGTAAGAGCTCTGTGAGGTTTGCCAGGGGTCGTCAGCAGATCTTGCTGTTGTGGAGAGGCAGCTGGCCGGGAGGTGGGGATCCCCAGTGTCCATCCCTGCCCGACTTCTCCCAGTCTGGGGTAGTTCTGGTGGGTGCCGCAGGAGCTCGGCTATCGAGAGCGCGTTTTGCTGCTGGGAGGACCAGCCTCTTTAAACAGTTTCTGCTCTCTTTCAGGAGAAGAAGTTGCCCTGTACTGTGCCAAGTATCTTCCTGAGATAATCAAAGACCAGAAGGCCTACAAGGAAGGCAAATTGCAAAAGGTAAGAGTCAAACAAGTAGGCACCGAGGCAGTGGGAAGCCCTTCTTTAGGGCTTTGGGTACCAAATTCTTAGTGCAGGATCCCGTCCCTCCAAGGTCAATCTGCCGTTTTCATTTCCCTTCCTTGTTTCTAGGAGTGTACACCAGGTCTTGATTGTATTTTCAAAGATAACTACTCTATTTTCCACCTTTCTTTTTTTTTTTTTTAATTTTCAGACCCATTCCAGTCAAAGGTGGGCTGGTCCTTTGGGTGGCTTTGGTGGGTGGTTTTTTGGGGAGCAGGGGTAGCTTCTGTCGGAGGTGGGCTGGGTGAGCACAGTCAGGTGCACTGAGAACTGGCTGTGTGGCCGGGCCCAGAGGGGGGAGATCAGTGACACAACGTCCAGTTGGAGGCCAGTAATGACCAGTGCACCCCAGGGTTCAATACTGGGTCCGGTCCCATTTAACACCTTCGTTAATGATGTGGAGGACGGGGCAGAGCGTACCCTCAGCACATCTGCAGGTGACACCAAGCTGGGGGGGGCGGCTGTACCCCAGAGGGTCGAGCTGCTCCATCCTGCAGAGGGGTCTGGATGGGCTGGAGAAATGGGGTGACAGGGACCTCCTGGAGTGCAGCAAAGTCCTGCCCCTGGGGAGGAACAGCCCCGCAGCGCCAGTACCTGCTGGGGGGCACCCAGTTGGAGAGCAGCTCAGCAGAAAAGGCCCTGGGGGTCCTGGTGGACACCCCATTGACCACGAACCACCAATGTGCCCAAGATGCTGAGACTGTTGGAGTATCCCTCCCATGGGGAAAGGCTGAGGGAGCTGGGGCTGCTCACCCTGGAGCAGAGAAGGCTCAGAGGGACTGAGTCCATGTGTATAAACACCCACAGGGAGGGTGCCAGGAGGATGGAGCCAGGCTCTTCCAGTGGTGCCCAGTGCCAGGACCAAAATGGCACAAACTGGACCACGGGAGGTCCCCTCTGAACATGAGGAAACACTTTTCCAGTGTGAGGGTGACAGAGGCACAGGTTGCCCAGGGAGGTGATGGAGTCTCCATCCTTGGAGCTATTCAAGAGCTGTCTTGACATGGTCCTGGGCACCTGGCTCTGGGTATCCCTGCCAGAGCGGGGGGTTGGATCAGTTGGACCCCAGAGGTCCTGCCAGCCTCAGCCATTCTGTCATTCTGCTTGGTGTGCATTCTGGAAGAGACTTGGCTGCACAGCGTGACAGGCAGCATCCTGGAAGGAAGATGAAACTGTGCATGCTCTCATGTCTGTGTTCATACATAGGCCCTGGAAGATGCTTTCTTAGCCATAGATGCCAAGCTCACCACTGAGGAGGTGATTAAAGAGCTCTCTCAGATGGCTGGGCGACCCCAAGATGATGAAGATGAGAAGGAGAAGGTTGCTGATGAAGATGATGGTAAGTCAGATACCACTGAGTAGACAAGACTGCAGCTCCAGGGCAGGGACTGAGAGCAGTTGGGCCAGGTCTGCTTTAGCAGAAGGCTTTCTGTCCAAATTTCTCAGTTAAATTTCAGCTGGAAAAGTGCCACCCCTCAGCACTGCTTACTGCTTTGGGCTGGTGCTAGGGGAATTTATTTGATGGGTTAATCCTATGAATAACAGACCAGTCTGTCACAGTTTTCCGTAGGACCTCCTCCATGGGGTGCAGAGTTCTAGGATGTGTCAGGAACCTCTGAGCTGGGACGTGGGCTGAGTTGTGAGGTGAAACACAGGGTGATGTCCCCTGCTGAGCTCTCCCAGGCTGGTGGCAAACACAGATAGGATTGAAGAAGATGCTGGTCTCTTCAGCAATTTTTTTTCTCCCAAAGAAGCAGGTGTGCTTTTCCACCAGCAAGTAGTTGCCAGGCCACGAATCCTGGGGTAGAATCCTGTCCTGCTCTTGGCTGGATACCTTGCAACTGGCCTTGAGGCAGATGTAAAGCAGTACCGTCATCTCGAGTGCTGCGTGTTGGTCTGAAAATGCTGGATTTGTTGGCCCTCACCCTCCAGCTGACAGGGATAAAGTGGTTTAGAGTGTGGGTGGGTGAGTTTTTCTTCTTTTTGTCCTGTACTTTCAGGAGTATTTAGGATATGGGTATTTCTCTTCCTTTCAGGATTAATTAGCAAAGAAAATGGTGACCAAGGGGATGTCAACAGGGAAACGGTGGTCATTGGCTCATAGTTTGGGGAAAATCACCCTGTTTTATGTCCACTGTCCCACTTGGGAGAGTGACACCTCAAGCCAAGCCATCGTGTTTGTGAGTGTCCAGACTGCACCTGGTTGGGGTCCTGGGTGCTTAAGACCCAGGGAGCAACTGCAGTAACAAAAGCTTCTTCTTCCCAGTTGCACTATTAATGAACAAACCTGCACGTGGGAGCAGTCTGTTTGCTTCCCCCACGGCTTCAGGGGAAGTACAAGGCTTTTTACCCTCCGACCGCACAGCTCTGTGGATGCTCTGTGCTGCCTGCGTGCCAGCCGGGCGGCAGCAGGGTGGCTGGCAGGCTGCAGCCTCGGCTGCGGTTGGGAGCCATTCCCCTGCCCTTTGCACCGTCCCTGGAGCTGTGGGATGGCGCAGGTCTGGCTGCATTGGTGACTCCCAGTGACCAGCGCTGCTGGAACCTGTCTGCAGTAGCAGCCTCCAGCTGCTGCTGCGGTGATGTACCCTGCTTTCTGACCCTCTTTGTCCTCCCGTCCTCCCCCTTTCCGTTTTTAGTGGATAACGAGGAAGCTGCTCTTCTGCACGAAGAAGCCACAATGACCATTGAGGAGCTCCTCACACGTTATGGACAAAACTGCACCAAGAACCTCAAAAACAAGTCTTTAGCTCCAGCTGGGGAGAACGCTGCAGAGGGGACAGGCAAGCAGCATGATGGGGAGTCAAATATGAATGGAGAGGCTGACCCAGGGGAGCTTACCGACCACAAGGAGAGGAAGAATGGGAAGCCAGATGAAGAAATCACGGGTATTTCCTCCACCTCAGACAAAGCCAGCGCTGGAGGCAACAGTCCTGCTCTGCAGAAGCCTGAACTAGGCAAAGGTGACGAGGCCGTCACCTCTTCTACTGGGGAGGCCGGGCCCTCCTGCTCCTCTACGGGAAAGCCCCAGCGCACAACCAAATCCAAATTTTTTGAGGACAGTGAGGATGAGTCAGATGAGGTTGAGGAAGAGGAGGAAGACAGTGAGGTAGGAAACAGCACCGGGGCAGAGTGGCCTTCTGGCTGGGCAGAACGTGTTGCTTACTGTGGTTCTTGAGCTACGAGCCTCTGGCTCATCCTAGGTGTGTCCTGGGAGTAGGTTTTCCAGGCTGATACTTTGAGACCATCTCATGGGAGTGTGGGGGATTGTGTAGATAACCCTGAAGGAAACATACCCTCATCTGTGCGGCGGCCATAATGGACAGCCCCCAGTCCTGCTGCATGTGCCATTCCTCCATTCGCTGCGGTAGCTGAAACTGGCTGCTCTGACTGTAGGCATCAGGTGTGGGGGAAACCTACCAGGTCATCTCACTCTTCTGGGGCCACCATGTCATCTGTCCCCAGGATGGAGGGACCAGCTGTCTGGGGAGGGCACTGAGAGTGGCCTGTGATGACTCCTGGTGGTATCTCTCCTTTCTTGCAGGAATGCAGTGAAGATGAGGATGGTTACAGCAGCGAGGAGGCAGAGAATGAAGATGATGAAGATGACACTGAAGAAGCAGAGGAGGATGAGGATGAAGAGGAGGAGATGTTGTTACCAGGCATGGAGGGGAAAGAGGAGGTGCACACCCTGTTCTTGTGTTCTGCAGTGTAGTGTGGAGCCAAGGGCACTGGGGGGGACTCAGCAAGGAGTTATTTCTGCTCAGATGGGGATAAAACAACCTTTTTGTTCTCCTGAGGCTGAATGCAGCTGCCAACAGCCTGACTTCATGGAGAAGGCTGAGGGGCAGGGCATGAGTCTGGGCAGCGGGTTGAGATTGGAAGAGGTTGGTGCCCCTGCTGGGTTTGCTGGGCGTAGAAACAGCGGTGGGGTTGACGTGGAACGAGAGTATAGGACGGCAGCAGGACCACTCTGCGAGCACTGCGGCTCCTGGGCAGAGCATCATTCTTTTCCAGGCCAAGGCTGTGGCTCCTCAGCCCGTGGCAGTGCTGGCAGATGAGCCAGAGACCCGGGATGTCAGGAAAAAGGGATTACAGCTTCCAAGGTGCCAACCTTCTCTCTTTGGTGAGATCTCCTGGCTTCTGCTTGAGCTGGGCTGTGGCTGGAAGCAACACATTAGAGCTGAGGATGTAGCAGAACACGTTGAACCCTGGAGAATCCTGAGCCACTGATGCTCTGTGAGGCTGAACTGAGGTTCTGCTTGACCCTGCCTCTCGATGAACACACTCCTGCTGTGTCTCATGCTTCCCTCAGGCTTTTCTCCAGTGTTCCATGAGTGCTCTTGGGAAGAAGGGGTGAGATGCCTCACCTCAGGGTTTGGGACACTGCTGATCCTCATGGCTAGTGCTCGTTCCCTTACGGATCTGATATGGAGCACGAGAAAGGAGTCTCAGCAAAGTCCTTTGTCTCTTGCAGCCTGGCTCTGACAGCGGGACGACTGCTGTCGTGGCACTCATCCGGGGCAAGCAGCTGATCGTGGCCAACGCCGGAGACTCGCGCTGTGTGGTCTCGGAAGGTGGCAAAGCTGTCGACATGTCGTATGACCACAAGCCAGAGGATGAAGTGGAGCTGGCCAGGATAAAGAATGCGGGCGGCAAGGTCACCATGGACGGGAGAGTGAACGGCGGCCTCAACCTCTCCAGGGCAATCGGTGAGCGAGGTGGGGGGAACGCTGCTGTGGTGTCCCTGCCCCCAGCACTTGCCAGCTGCTAAGCTTGAGGAACAGTTTTTAAATATGTGATGAGTAGAACCTATTCAATAGTTGATGTGGTGAGATTTCAGTCTAGGTAGAGAAAATGGCCATTAAACTGGGAGGCGTCAGTGGAAAGCAACACCGAGCAGCCACCGGGGTCTGGCGCAGGACGGTGTGTGAGTACAGGGCTGTTGTGCCAACAGCTGGGCTGTCAGAAACCACCTCATACAAACTGTCTCAAAACCAGAGTGTTGGCTTTTGAACAGGATTTTTTCCTGTTAGGAGGCTGTTGGAGAACCTTGGTGTGTTGCTTCCTGGGGATCTAACTTTACACCAGTTTGAGCTCATTTGTTCCTGACCCAGCCTTGCCTTTTAATTGCACAGACTCCATCCCCCTCGCTGCAGTGCTGCAGGCAGCACCTGACTGCTGCTGTACTCCTCTTACTAATTGGAGTAATTAATGGCTCGGGAGACTGGGCATGTCTGTTAGTGGCCAAACGAGGTCTTGGCCCAGTCAATGGCTACAGTCTGAGCAGAAGAGATGCTGGGAGGCATTAAGGAAAGGGTAGTGAATAACACTGAGAACATCTTGGGGAATCCTCAGAGAAGGGAAGGAAGTGTCAGCAGCGAAGGGTATGAATGGAGAGTACTTGTGCAGAAAGACCAAAACCATTGAAATTACTATCCTAGGGTAAAGAGATAAAAGCACATTTAGGATGGAAACTAGGAGTCTCTTCGTCTAGGGAGATGCTGGCATTTCCACCTACTATTTTGTGGTGGCCCTAGAAGTCCCATCCTAGGATGTAATTCCAGATAATCCTGCTAGTCAGAGCTGAGGATGGGTTTTCTCAGGTGAGCTTTGGCTGCGGAGGGTTTGGGAAGACCTGAATCCAGCAGCGTGATGTGGGAATTGCACTGAAATATCTGGCCCTGGACAGCCTGAGCTTCTGGAAAACGAGCATCTAGTGGTATAGCAGAGCCAGGCTGGTGCTGGGTGAGCTGCAAATCCTGCTCCAAGACACGGAGTCACTCATCTCACAAGCAGAGCTGCAAGGTCTCAGCCGATGCTGTCAGGTGCCACGTGCTGTTGGCCTGGTGTTGCCCCAGGAACTGGGGAAGCGGGACTTGGTTTGGGGTGAAGAGAGGCTGAACTGGCAAAGGCACTCTTTCTCGTTGTTTGGTGACAGCGTGTTGGGCTCGCCAAGGCTGATGCCTTGGACACGTGGCAGATTTCTCTGTCAGATGTGGTCACAGCCTGATCTGCTCTGGTTGTGGGAGCTCTGGCTCTGATTCTGCAGGGGTTGCCCTTTGGCAGGGCGGTGTTTCTCGCTGTTTGGGGGTAGGTAGCATCGCCAGGCCCAGCCACAGCAACAGCTGATCCTCCTCCCTGCTACAGGTGATCACTTCTACAAGCGGAACAAGAATCTGCCTCCAGAAGAACAGATGATCTCTGCCTTGCCTGACATCAAAGTGCTGACAATAAATGACGACCACGACTTCATGGTCATCGCCTGTGATGGAATCTGGTGAGTGGTGAGGGAGCATTGTGCCTCTTGGACGTCACTGCTCTGGTCTTTCTCTGGGGATGGCCTCGGGAAGTCCCAGGGGCCCTGGGTGCTAATCAGCCCTTCTTTCCCCACGTCCTCAGAGAGGTGAGTTGGGCCCCTGAGGAGTTGTCCTCAGTGGGAGGGATGTGACAGTGAGCTGAGCTCTAAACCCTCCCTTTCCTCGCTGCCCGCAGCTTTGTTCCCATTGGCACCCTGCTGTGGGGGGCTTTCTGGGGACACTGTGGCATCACTGTCCCCTTGGCTGGCCTTTCTGACCTTTCCACTCTCTGCAGGAATGTGATGAGCAGCCAGGAAGTGGTGGACTTCATCCAGTCCAAGATCACCCAAAAGGATGAGAATGGAGTCCTGAGGCCGCTCTCCTCCATTGTAGAAGAGGTAAGGTCCAGAGCTTCCTCATCCTGTCAGCCCGCAAAGTTCCTGCACCCCAGCTGGGTGCCCGGCTCTCCCCTCCCTCCCCATCACACTGGTTTGCTCGGTGTGTCTGGCAGCACATGGGCTGCAAACACTGCCTGGAACAGGAGCAGAGACACCTCTGAACTGGGACCCGGTTCCTTTGGCACCCTCACCAGCAGTTCTGACCTCTAGGGTGCTCTCAAGCTGAAGGAGTTTCTGTTTTCAGAAAGCCAGGGCTGCTGAGCCTGTTTCTGTCCTGTGTCTAGTTGTGGACAGCATTGGAGCCCCCCAGGGCTGCTCTCAGCTGCTCGAACGGGCCCAGCGCCTCGGGTTGTACAAAGTGCCATGTCTGTGTCCTCTGTTGACCCGTCCCATCCTCTCCTGTCCCTCCTCAGCTGCTGGATCAGTGCTTGGCTCCAGACACCTCAGGGGATGGCACCGGCTGCGATAACATGACCTGCATCATTATCAGCTTCAAACCCCGTAACACACACCCGCCGGCGGACAGCGGGAAGCGGAAACTGGAGGAGGCGGCAGCGCCGGCACCAGCGGAAGAGAACGGCGGCGACAACAACAACAAGAAGGCCAAGCTGGAATAACGAGCCCCGCGCAGGGACTTTGCTGTGCGGTCACCAGACTCTCGTTTCTTAAACATGCTGAACTCAAGACTCCAAAGTCTTGTCCTTTTTTTAGCCTTAGCAGAGGCCTTGTTTGTCCGTGTCCTGGGTGGGGGGTGGGGGGTAGCGAGGGCATGTCGCGCTGTTCATCTGTAACCATTCCAAAGAGGGAGCCCAGGGCAGAGCCTCCGCGCGGGACCCTGCGAGCACAGAGCCCCCTGGTTAGGAGGAGGATGTCCCCCCATTGTCTCCATGTGGTTGTTGCCATTTCCGTGCCTGTGAATTTCTGTTCAGAGGGAAGAACTTTTTCACTGTTGAGGTTTTTTTAATCTGCACCCGATTATTTAAGGCCCTTTCTGTTTTTATTTGTGAAACAATCTGGCTGTGGTGCTGCTGCCACACCTCATTCTGTTGTACACTTTCAATCAATACTTTTTTCAAACTAAAAGGCCAGAAAACGTAGCTGTACGTTTGGTCCTTGGTTCTTGGCTGGAGGTGGGGGGTGAGGAAGGTGGGTTGGGGAGGAGAATGCCTGTCCCCGGTGTCTCGGGGTGCTGTGGGGATGCGTCTGCAGCTCAATTCTGCCGTGTGGTTGCAGAGCCCTGGCCCCTGCGGCCTCTCCGTTACCCTGGGGTGGCCCAGCCGAGGACAGTGTGTGTCACACAGAGCAGGAGACACGTCTCTGGGGAGTTTGTGTCTGTGAAGGGCTGGGGGTGCCAGGCACCCCCCTGGGCTAACTTTCCAGCTGCACCTCATCCAGCCACCTGCTCTCTTCAAGGTGTGACCAGAGGCGGATCCTGCCTGGTGTCCTGGACAGCGTGAAGCTCGTACAACATGTCAGCGCCACAGCTCTCCCTCAGCAGTGAACTCTCTGGGCTGTGGAAGGGTCTGCTCTTCCTCCCTTGGCCTCCCACCAGGCACGGTGGGGAGCGCGGGGAAGTGGAGATGAGATTTGCCAGCCAGTCACCTGGCAGAACCTCCTCTGACTGCTCTGGGGTCCCTGTGTCACAGGGGAGAGCCCTTTGCACTGCAGGTCTCCCCTCTTCGAAGACAAATGCCACCCCCCTGGTCCTGGGCTTTTGTCTGAGCCTCCGTGGTTCAATCGGCCCCACCAGCCTGGATGGGCACATGTCGTGTCATCTTCAAGCCCCTTCCCTGGTGGCCCTGAGCTTGAGCCCCCCTGTCCAGCATCTCTCCGGTGATGACGTGTCCAGACCGGAGCTGTTTTGGCCCCTGGACTGTCCAGGCTGGGCTCCCACCTCCCTGCTTGGGGCTGGCAGTTCAGGACCACGAACGTGCGGCTGCTGCAGCCGGAATTGCTGCTCTGGCCATTCCTGTGCTCAGAGACTCCGGATGAGCTGATGTGTTCCCCTGGATCAGTGCTGCCTGAGTAAAGCACTAGAGGAGAGGAGTTTTTCCTTTGCAAACATGGATTTCTTCTCAGGACATCTTTCATTTGCTGCCAGATGGGTTGGTCTCAGGATCACGCTGGTGAAGGAGCAACTCGGTACCTGATGCTTCCTCCCTGCCATGAACGTGCTGGCCTGGCTGCCTCCCAGCTTTGAATAAACAGACTGAATTGTCACCAGAATGAGCAGAATTATTTTCTGCAGTCCTAAAAGCATTTGTTATTTCTGAAACCTCTCCAGTTTCCGCGTGTTCTTTTTGGAGCGGGGATGGTAGCGATGCTGTAGAGCCTCATGCAGAAGAGTAAATCCAGTCCTGGACGGAGCACCTGGAGTCGCAGGGCCCTGGGAGGCTGAACTCGGTGGAGTTAAAAACTGTTTGAGTTGTCCTGTGCCTGCTGTCTTGTGCCTGCCGCCAGGCTACAGTCTCAAGAAGGTTTAGTTTTCAATTTTCTACCTGGTCATTAAAGAAATTTGGCACCAGTCTCTGTGGAGCCCCCTGGAATGGCTCTGGTCGGTGGTGACCTCACCTTGGTAATTTTATTGAGAGGTAACTGGTTTTAGACAATTCATCGTGTGCTCTATGGATGTTTTGTCATGCTAATTTTTAATCAAAACGCTTTGTGGTGTGTCACGTGCCGTATCAAAGGCCCTTGTATCTAATTATTTTCATTAACCCAGTGAAGCTGTTGAAAGGATGGAATCGGGAGCTTTGCTGAGGCCGCCCAGCAGGGTCTGTGGCTCGTCGCTGTGATGGAGCCAGAGGAGCCGAGGACCCGGGGCCGGGGAGGGTCCTGGTCACTTCTTCCGAGCCAGCGGAGTGTAAAAAGTCACAATAATGGATCACCACAAAGTGATGATCTTTTCCCAGCATTTTCCCAGGTGCGTGGGCTCTTCCCGTTGTGCGTTGGGGCGGGGGGGCAGGGAGGTACCAGCAAAGGGAGGGACCAGCGTGTGTGCTGGGGAGGGACAGGCACCTCGGGGTGAGCTCCCCAGCAGACATCACACTGGACTTGCTGGTGAGCAGGAGAGTTTGGGAGCCAGGGTTTGGTGTGGCCCGGGACAGATCCCGGAGACATCAGATGTCTGAGAGCTGGTTACTGAAGGCTCCAGGATGCCCAGGCTGTTGGTGAGGTGAGAAGCTCAGCTGGAGACACAAAGGAGGCACGAAGACACAACAGCAGGAGGAGTAATTTGATTAATAACCTGACCCAGCTACTCCCAGGCCTGTCAGAAGAGAAGCACCAGCCCCTCAAAGGCCAGTGTCCAAAAATCCAGGACAGAGAGGTACAAGAGCTGGGGATGGGCTCAAATTACAGACCTCCCCCTGGGCTCGCCCAGGGCTGTCCCAGGAGAACCATCAGCCCCACAATCCAGGCATGAAACCCATCACCTGCCTCATTGGGAGCTCTCTGGATCACCTTGTGAGTACAGAAGGGTGGCTGCCCAGGGGTGGGATGCAGGGAAAGAGCATCTGGGGATAGCACAGGATTTAGTATGGGATGTTTAGGGGAAGACCAAAGGTGGGAAAAGGGAAGAACTTAGATTTGAGGAGGGAAAAATGTGGGAAATAGAAGGATAAGAGAATAAGGTCTTTCTGTAAGCAGGGACTGCTCAGCACAGAAGCCTGGCCGTGCCCTGTGCCCCATCCCCACAGTCTCTCTGGACACCTTACTGAACGCCACCTTCAACCACTTACTTTCCTCCATGTGCGTGTGGGGCGGGCAGCGTCTGTGGCAGCAGTGAGGGGCACACGCGTGTGAGCACCAGCAAAGAGCAGCCACACCAGCTCTGGGCAGTCAGTGCTGGGGCCTGGGAGTGGGGGAATGCGGGGGCAGGGGAATACGTGGGTCTCCGGCCCGGCTGCGGGATGGATCCCTGGTGGGGCTCAGGACCCACAACCTCGACCTGCTTGGCCCCAGAAGCTTCAGGGCAGGGGCAGCTGCCCCCACCCCAATGCCACAGCCTGTCCAGGACATTCCTCAGGGCCAGCCTGGTTGCCCACAGGGCAGGAGGCCACAATGACACCCTAGGCATGGAGGCACCAGGTTGGCCACCACCACCTTGTCCGTATCCACATGTAGAAATGGACACCCTGCAGCTCGTGCCAGCATCCCGTGGGATGTGGAGGGAAGACGATGCAGGACATGGAGCACTGCATCTTCGGTGGTGGCCAGGGGCTACCCCGCACCCCAGCAGGACCCACGGGTGTCACACATGGCACCAGGGCTGGAGCGGGGCTTGGCCCCTGCCCCAATTGCTGGGTTTCTCATGCTGGCTGAAGGTCTGCAGCAGCATCCCCTCCCCGCGCTCTGCCGGTGCTGCCACCACAGCTCTCGCATTGCTGGGCGTTTGCACAAGGGAATATCCCCACTCTGCTCTGGGTCCCTGGCCCTACTTGTCCCCCCCGGTGGGGAATGCTCAGGGATTGGAGCCTGCTGTGATGGGGCTGCACTGCAGGAGACACACAGATCCTTGGAGAATAGTTTTATTTCCGGGTGGTGCCAATGCTCAAGGCTGCCTTCAGGAAAGGGGCGGATGGAGCTCAGCGCAGTCAGTGCCCGCCCAGCCTGGGGATGGCCAGGACCTAGTTCCTGGGGCTGGTGGTGGCCACGGAGGGTGAGCAGCTATGCCACAGGAGGGCATGGGATCATCATGTCCGTGGTAGGTGGGAGCCCAGGCTGGGGGCTCTGTGTATCGAGAGTCCCCGTCTCAGTGCTGCAATGTCCCCTCACTCTGCAGGGACGCCCACGGTGCTGCACGGGTCGCTGTTGCCTGCCAGGGAGTCCCCAGAGAGACTCTGCCCCGACAGCACGCTGCACAGGCTCTGCTCCCGGCCAGGATGTGGCACGGCCTCGATTGACACCTCCACCTCGATGTTGATGCCTTCCCTGCAGACAAACACTGGGCCTGAGGGCAGGACCCAAAAGGGGACATCGCCACATCCCTGCCTGGTACAGTGGGCGCAGGAAGGCTGTGAGGAAGGGGACGGGCCAGCTCCCCCCCATGCCACCCCAGCCCAGCAGCCCCTGCTGACCTGTAGGACGTGTCCTGGCCCTCGCTCAGCATGCTCCCTGCGAGGGCCACCGTGCTGGCCGACTGGCTGTCCTGCTCCCTCCACGCTGCCCCATGCCGTGGGCTGCGGCTGCTGCTGGGGAAGGAGGTGGTTGTGTCTGGGACCCCGTCCTCACCTCCCCTGGGGCTGGGCAGCACCGACCAGAGCTCGTTCACTGGTGGGGGGGAGAGATGGTGCTGAGCACCCTGTCTGCAGGGACCGCTCCCCATCAGAGCCTCACCCAGGACACCATCATGCAGCCCCTCGCAGGGACAGAGGTGTGCGGCGTCCACATGGAGCCCCTGGCTCTGGAGATGTCACAGCCGCTGAGCCACCAGGCAGGACCGGAGCCCCTGCGGCCCCACAGAGGGTACGGGGCGGTGGAGAGATAGCAGCGCAGGACTCACACTTGGTCAGGTTCTCCAGCTCCACCACGCCGAGATCCCCGGGCGGGCTGCGGCCGCCCCTGCACCCCCAGCGGCTCCGACACAGCGACAGCACCACCACGCCGTAGACGTAGGTGAGCATCAGGGGCACGCCAACTCCTGCGGGCAGACAGAACGCTATTTCCCCATCCCCACCAGCAGCCCCTGCTGGCCTGTCCCCCTCAGGTGAAGCCCTGGTGGTCCCAGGCTCATACGTACCCCCCTAGAGCCACTCCACTGCAGCGGCCCCCAGGCCCCAACCCCACTCTCTCCAGCACTCAGGCAGCCCTGGCTCAGACACTCACCCACGGTGACAGCTGTGATGATGGGGGACACAAAGAGAGAGAGGAGGACGCTGCTGGTGACAGAGAGGCACTGCTGGCACCCTGACAGGCTGCTCCTCCGGCTCTGGCCCAGCACCTCGAGGAGAAGCAGGGCAGGTGAAGTGCTCTGCAGGGATCTCTGTGCACAGCCCCCAGGGATGGGGCCCCTTCCCAGCCCTGGCAGAGCTCTGGCTGCAGCTACAGCTGCCTGGACACCTCCTCCATCTCCTCAGGGACTGGCAGCCACAACAGTGCTGCCACCACAGCCCAGGTGTCCCTGGTAAACACCCCTGGACCCCCACACCCCTTCCTCCTTTCGCCCACCCCAACCCGCACCTCTCCAGGCTGAAAGGACGCTCACTGGAGGGTGCTGGGGTGGGCATCAGAGAGGGTCCCCACAAGGAGGGGCCGTGGGGAGTCAGGGGGGGCACAAGGACATGCTGGGGACAGTGGTGAGCCCTGTGTGTCTGCCAGGCTCAGCGGGGAATGGGACCATGGGGGGCTGAAGGCCCCCTGCCAGTACCTTCCTACCCATGTAGATGGGGATCCCAATGGTAATGACTGGGACAGCGATGCCTGCGACGAGGGAGATCACCATGGGCGCCCCCAGCACCATGCCCAGCTGCCACAGGATCTTCCGGGTCCGTGACCAAGGCCTCTTCCCCCAGAAGGTGCAGCCGGAGGGGCTGCAGGAACAGAGTGGGGCTGGGCCCAGGGGACCAGCACAGCCCACCCCCATCCCAGCCCTGAGCTCTGGCTGCTACTGGGGACCCCTCCTGTGGGGTGCTGAGAGCCAGCCTCAGCCCCCAGCCGAGCCAGCCCCAGCAGCACAGACCACTCCGCTCCCCCCTCAACCAGTCCCATGGCCCAGCCAGCCCCAAACCTCACTGCCCGTGGCCATGGCTCTCAGCAGGGCCTCTCTGCCCCACATCCCAGCCCCACAGCTCCTGGCTGGGCCCCCAGCCCTGCCTGGCCCGGCATCACAGCACCCACAGCTCAGTCCAGGGGCAGCTCTTCTGTGCACCCCGCAGCTCCTGCAGCCCCAGGTCCCCAAAGCACACCCCACAGCTCCCAGCGGCTCCCCAGAGCACACCCCACAGCTCCCAGCAGCTCCCCAGAGCACACCCTACAGCTCCCAGCGTTCCCCCAGCCCTGCACTGACCTCAGGAAGTGCACGTCGGAGATCTCCCGCAGGCAGAGCCAGCAGAAGAGGCAGCCACAGACCGTGCAGTTCATGCGGTTGCAGCTCCCGTCATTGATCTTCATGATGAAGGCACTGCAGCGGGGACAGACTTTGATGTCCTCGGCCTCAGCTGGCGGGGGGAAGGAGATGAGACAGGATGGGGGGCAGCAGGACAGGGCAGTGCTGGTCCACCCCCACAGCCTGTCCCGGAATTGCAGCCCGCCCCGTGGGTGTGGGGGTGAGCCAGGCACAGCGAGGCCCCGCTCCACACCCCCAGCTCAACTGGCATGTGCCTCCACGCAGAGGCAGCCACTGGGGACCGGTGGGGACCACTGGGTCCCAGCTCCAGCATCCCCACAGGCATCCAACTGCCAAATCCCTGCCCCACTTGCTCTCACCCCAGGCCAGGGTCTCACCATGGGCCGAGTCCTCAGGGTGGACTCGCTGTGCGGGGGAATGGGCCAGGCTGGGGGCTGGTGGCGCTGGCACACAGGGGCCATCGGGGTGCCAGGGCTGCCGGCAGTGGTAGCAGAACTCGGTGCCACAGCCCTCGCGCCCGCAGGTGAGGCGGGGACACTCGGCGCAGCCATAGGCGATGACAGCGTAACTGTGGGGAGAAAGTGGTCAGTGTTGGGGGGCCAGCAGTGCCCACGGCTCTCCCTGCATCCCCGCACAGCCATTCCCCTTCCGGGCACTGCCAGGCCGTGCAGTGGCAGGTCCCAGCTCCGCACTGAGCCAGAGCTGCAGCCCCCGCTCAGGAGAGACCCTGCAGCCCCCACACAGTCCCCCCAGGGCCTCATGGACTGGCCCGCCACGGCCAGGAGCACCAACCCTGGCACAGACACGCAGCTGCCCAGGCTCTGCAGCAGGGACAGGGAGCGGGACATCTCTCTGGGCAGGCACAACCCCACAGGGGACCAAGTCACAGGGACACTGAGCCTGGGAAAGGCTCACAGGACACAGGCTGGGGAAGCCTCCACCAGCGCAGGGAGGGGAGACCCACACCATCCCCCACGCTGTCCCCCCACTCCCGGCTCCGCTCAAGGGGCCCGTGTGTCACCTGCAGTCGGGCGCAGGGCACCATCGGGTGCCGGGGTCGGCCACCAGCAGCCGCCGCAGGAGGAACTCCTCGTACTTGTCGCGGAGGGCGGGCTCGGGCAGGAGGCGGTGGACGTCGTCGGGCTGGAGGGCGGCGGGGCAGTGCGGGCAGGCCACCGGCACGCGGCTCTCGCCCACAGCAATGCGCAGGTACTGCTGCAGGCAGGCCCGGCAGGAGCGGTGGGCGCAGGAGGCCAGGCTGGGGAAGGCCTCAGGGGGCTGGGGCAGGAGGCAGAGGGGACACTCCTCCAGCTCCCCACCCTCGCCCAGGGGCAGCACCACCTGTGTCTCTTCGGGTTCCTCCGGCTCCGGGTCTGGTGACTTCTCCCCCCCGACAGCCTGTGGCTTCCGCCCAAAGAAGCCCAGGAGGTGGAGGGGCCCGGGCACCCGTGCGGGTCGCTCCATGGTGGCCCGTCAGCAGCTGTCGGGCTACGGAGGGCAACAGGGAGGTGCCAGCCCCAGCGCAGCCCCCATGGCCAGGTTCCTACCTGGGCCTCAGGGCCAGCATTCTCCCCACAGGTGACAGCCGAACCATCTCCAGCCTCTGTCGGCGCTGCTCAGCCTGCGAAGGAACCGTACGTGAGGGCGAGCTCGGGGCCCCCAACATGGGCACGGCCCCCCAGCCCCCAAGGAGACCCCACTCCTGCCCTGCTGATAGGCACCACTGCCCAGCCAGACCCCAGGGCCGCCCACACACCACCGAAAACACCCCAACAGCTCCAGGACAGTCTTCTCACTGCCCCCAGGTCAGCCCAGCTGCAGCCAGCGGTCCATGTGGGTCCAGGGCATGGGGCCAGCCCCACCAGCAGTGCCCTGGCCCTGGCACAAGCCCTGCATCGTGGAGACCCCCGTCCCCTGCCCTGGCCGGGTCTGTTTCAGATCCCCCCTCCTCTGGTGGGTCACAGCCCAGGCCAGGGTGTTTGCCTCTCTCTGCTCCTGCGTCCACCATCCGCACAACGCTGAGCTTGGGCAACGCACTCACAGCCCATCTCTAGCC
>KZ506648.1:0-23402 GCA_002844005.1 Limosa lapponica baueri
TTTTTTTTTAAATATTAAACTTTTCTAAAAGGTAGAGAAACTGCAAATTAATTCAGTGTGTTGAACTGGAATTTTATGATGATTTAATATAATAGCTATAATTTGGCAAGATTTTATTTGGTTGTAGTTTAAAATTTAATGCGGGAAAGAATAGGTCATAAATTACTGGAGGAGTGGTTTTATTTATCAGTTTTTAAAATTTTATACCTACAGATATTGTCCCAGACTTGTTTGGCTCTGCTTTTTCCTTCCTTCTGGTATTCCAATAGAACTGACTTTAAAAAGAAGCTGGTGGCCAACTCCCAAGGCAAGGCTTTACTATGGGGTCAGTTTCTTACTGTGCAAGCTGTTTCTTTCTCCCCATTGTAGTTGACCAATATCACTTTAACAGCTATAAAATTGCAGATGCTGGTGGAAGGAAACTATTTTTTTATTCTTACATTGTTTAGTGACTGAAAATAAAATGCTGAAGTTAATAAATAGGACTAATAAGTGATCTATAGGGTACATATTTGTAGAACTCACTTTTTTCTTGGCCTGCTAAATTCATATACCAAAAACTTGTAACTGCTTTTATCTCGACTAGAGCAAAAGAACCCAAAATTGAGGTGTGTGGTTTCTCTGTATGTGTTTGTGTTGTTTCTAAATTTGCTGTCAAACTTAGTTTGACTAAATGCAGTGTTGCTTTGGAGTAGTCAGTGTGGTATGCTTCTGCATGATGTATAGAAACCATGAATAAGGGCAGGAGTCAGGAACAGTATGTGATCTTTATTATAGGATGCTGTGGCATTAGTGATTTTATGCATTTTTTGTGGTTTTTGTTTGTGTCTAGGTATGTTACATGTATCAACGTGTTTCATGGAAAATTGCATGGGAGCGATTGCAAAAAGTCCTCAATGGCAAAAAGTCCCCTTAGTGGCAATTGAACAGAGTAAAATTAAATTAATTGTGTTGAAAGATTGTAGTAATCATCAGTCTTCTTGCCTTCTTTTAGTGCCTTATTTCTGACTAGTTTTCTGTTGTTTATTTTGAGAACAGATGAAAGAAGGAGACTCCAGAGTGAGAGAAAAACCTGGCAGGCTAGGGGGGAGGCATATGCATAGGGTTTATCTTCTTGTAAGTATAAAGATTCAAAAGAGAATATGAAGAAGGTCAGAGAAGAACAAGGGGAAAAAAGAAAAAGAAGGGCAAGGCAGGGGCAGGAGGGTGGGGGGAGGAGGAGGAAGTAGAGGGAGCCAGGCAAGATGAAAAGCTTAGAGGGACAGATAAGGATGAGGTAGTTTTACAAATGAGAAATTATTCAGGAGATGCCAACCTTTCAGAGAACAGGTCCAGGCAACTATAAACAGAATAACAAAATGAAGCCCTGTATGAGTATTTCCACAGTGATATCTGGAGGAACATTATCCTGTTTAGCAGGAACCGAATTTCATTAGAAGTACACAGATGAATGGGCCTTGTTCTCTTCTCGTCTCTGGGGACTCAATGTATCTTTTGTTTAGCCATTGGGTGTTGAATAGATAAGTAATTCAATTCAGCCCTGGGAACAGAGAAAGTAATTTCATATTCTCCTTGTAACTATTTAATGACTTCCTAAAATATTGATAACCGACCTAGCCCTGGCTAGTCTGCCGACATGCTACTTAACCATTAGTAGTGACAGTTAAAATTCCTAAGAGGTGATGTTTTTTTGACTGGAGAACACTTATGTAAATCTTTAAAAAAAAACAAAAAATCAAACCAACCAAAATCCAACCCAGCTGTGTTAATTTTCATAACAGTTCTTTAAGTAATGGAGGAAAAAACCAACCAAACCAACCAACCCAAACCTCTTCTGAGTCCAGTTGTGGTACTTAATGGATAAGCCTAGCAAACTTTTAAAATAACTGAATGATTTCATAGCTCTTGTATAATGTGAATAAAATATTAATATTGGGTACAGGCAACTGTGGAAATAAATACTTCATTTTCTCTGTTCTTTTCTTTTTTTATATAGCTTATTTAGACTTTGAAATTGTAGAACGTCAGTCAAGAATGCATCCAAATGGAATTATAACTTTAACTGCTTTACAGATTCTAGCAACCTGTTAACACAACCTTTTTGAGAGTTGCACTCAAGAGTAGTGTTAAATTTTGGGTCCTTTTTTACTCAAACAATTACTAATTCTTATTCTCACTTACTTCCTGTAATTATGGTTGAATTAAAACACTCTTTAATAACAGCTGATTTTCATCAGCCTGAGTATAAGCCTTAGCTTCATAGTTATTTATGTTCTGTATGAAAAACCCCAAATCTTCCATTTTTCTAAGTTATATTAAGTCTGTGTTGCAAAGTCAAAAGTTGCTTGATGAAATGGTGATGCTGCCTTGGCATTTGGCAGTCTTTGGCATAGTGTGAAATTAATTGAATGCAGTATATCAGCAAAATTACCGGTCCATAGCGTTCTCTGATACTGTGTGTTTGTACCTTTTTAAACTATGCCTTCTCTTCATTCGTTAGGTGGTTGATGCATCGTATTTGCAAATCTAAACACGATAGGTTTTTTTAGTGGTATAAATTCACTTATAGAACTGGAGTGCAATGTAGCATTTTGACTATTATGTCACATACACATTTTGCTGAAAGCTCTTTTTAGCCATTCAAGCTAAAAATCTGAAGAAATGAATGTGATTGTGTAATGGTCTAAATCTTCGCACTAAGGAGCACCATATTTTCTAGCCATCACTTTAATTGGTCACGGCAGTTAACATGAGGTGCCCGGAGAGAACCTCTTTGGATAGGATTAAGATTACCCAATGAAGTGTTTTAAGTCTTAAACCTTCAGTTGCTGATGGTGTAATCATTTCTGCCTGTACTTAACAGTACTTAATCATTTCTGCCTTTTTCTGTCTTGCATTCAACACATGCACAATGTAATAAACACCAGGTTGTGTGTTCTAGCAAATAGGAATGCTTTAACTTCTCTGAGAAGAGTTTCTAAACCTAAAAATACTGCATGTGTTATGGATATCCAACCTGAGAAGTTGGGCCTGGGAAGAAATTCGTGCCTGAGTTATAATTTGCTGTCTACATCTTTACCAACTACCAAGCATACAGTATTTTTAATTGCAAAAGTTAAATATGTCTGTCATCTCATTGTGCTTAAATTGTGGAATGTCGAAGACCAGCAGGTATGGTACTATTTTGTGTTGGTAGCTTCTTTTACTTACGATCCGAATTCTTCTATTTCTTTTGAAAGTAATTGGATTTTTCAAATATGTTTCTTTCTCTCTCAGATTTGAGTAGAATGTTGTATAACCTGTTTTTTTCTGATTTAGAAGAATAAACGTAAATGTTGCAGGTATGTTAAATACTTCATCACTGTGTCTTGTATAACAGCTGTCTTCTGGTGTTGCTATTAAAATAACATATAATAATAATGTAATAATAAATATTAAAAATTTGGAAAAGCCAACATTTGATTGTTGCTATTACTGATCTGTGTGTATGAAGGGAAACGGTTTTAGGAATGGAATTCTAAATGGTTTATTCTTGCAAACAGGTGAATATCAAATGATGACATAATGAGGATATCTTTGACTACACCAATGTTCTTACTGTATAATCCATCTTGAAGAAAAAATCAAAACAATACATGAATTTACAAAGTTGATGCTCACTTTTTGACAATATTAGCACACGCTTCTTAAACACTTACAGAATTTCTCTTACTGAGTTTTCTTTTTGAAAAAAAATCTCTTAAAAGTAGGTTGATGATGTTTTTGTGAGCTTTTTAAAATGCATGTATCTTGAAGAAGCTAGAGAACCATATTGCTTCAAGATCAATAGCTTGGTCTTCTTCCTTCTCATCCTCCTCTCCCATATCTCCTTTGCATCTCGGAACTGGAAAGTAGGAAATGTCTGTATATAGTCATTAACACTTACTGAAATGTTACCTTTTGTATACCTGAATTCATAGTAGCAAAAATACATATGAAAGTTTTTTGGCAGCTGCAGTTCTCTAACAACTTCTTTCTTCACTGTTCAAAATGTAATCTACAAATTCTGCTATAAATTAATTCATGAATATCTTCTTTACTGTTTGCACTATTTTGTACCATATAATTATAGAATTATTTGCTCATAATAATAAAAATTATTCCAGTGGCTTCTGGAATGGTGGCATCTCAGTTAAGTAATTTGAACTGACATACATTTTTGTCGTTAATTCAACCTAGATCTTTTGTCTTTACACTCTGAGAATTTTCATAGCAGTGCCACTATAGGAAATGGTGAAGTGCCAAAGAGTATTGAATTACATAGGAAACAACTTTCAGAAAAATAGTCACAGTCTTTGATACACAGGAATATTTGAATATTTTTTTTTCCATAAGACATTTTTTGCAGGTAACTATGGGATCAACCTACAAATAAAAGTGCTTACATTTGTCAAAATCAGTATTTGCCAATAATAGCTTGATTTCTAGGTCACTTTTCTGGAATTACCTATATGGTGAAAACTTTGCATTTTTGAATCCTACAGGTGCTATATATGGACACAGCAGTGTTTGGATTTCCTCCTTGAGACTTAAAAAGAAAGAAAAGAAAGAAAAAAAGAAAGAAAAAAAAAAGTTGCAGCTATTTGTTCTAATGTTATGTTTGCTCATTGCTGTTGAAGTTGCAATTTCCTTTTCAGCATTAGTTTCTGCAATATTATATTCCCCAGCTCGTAGCTTGTACTGTGGTGCTGACTCCCTGTCCTAAACAAACAGAAACACTCTGAGTAAAATAACCTCTTCAGAACTCAGGTTATTGGGCAAAGTACTATATTTAGAGTGACTGTTTTTCTTTTTACTTAAATTGTGCAGGATGGAGGCTTCCTGCCTAGAGCTGGCTTTGGAAGGTGAGCGCCTGTGTAAAGCAGGGGATTGCCGAGCTGGTGTGTCTTTCTTTGAAGCAGCTGTTCAGGTTGGAACTGAAGATTTAAAAACGCTCAGTGCTATTTACAGCCAGTTAGGCAATGCCTATTTCTACTTGCATGAATATGCAAAGGCCTTGGAATACCATCACCATGATTTAACTCTTGCAAGGTAATCTTGTCTCTTTCTTTAACCCTGTTCTCCATTTCATCCCATTCTTGTAGAGATGAGCAGTTGACTGTTCATTTTCCTACCAAAGCCTGCTATTAATACTGGATAATGAGTGAATGTGGTGATGGCAGAAGGCATGGGGGTCTGGTAGGTAACTTGATTGCCCTTTAACCTGGGAGCTAATACTCGGTCTAGCACCGTAATCTGACTGAGGCCTCACCAGGTTTGTGGATAATTAAATGGCTTCTTTAAATCCACCCTTTCTTTACCCTTTCCTGTTTCTAAAACTCAGTCTTTCTGATTCTCCAGAATGTTAAGCTGGCTCTCTTGTTTCCTCATTCATGTTTCTCTGTGTAAAACTTGTAATATTGTGAAATCTAAAACCCCTATGCATTTCATGCACTATTTATGCTTCTGACTTTTAATGATATGGTATAGATCCAATAAAAGGCACAGGCACATAATGTACTTAACCTCGGTTTAGGTACAAACTTATTCTTTCTGCTGCCTTAACCTGCCCAAGTGCTGTAACCTTGTGGGAACTTGTGTAACTCCCCAGGTGTCACAGTCTGGGTGGTTCAGTGCCAGTCTTTTGTCGTAGTCTCGTTTAGAATCTAGAAATGTAGTATCACCTCTGAGCTTTCTGGGAGACCAGTATGTCTTGTAAATAATACAAGACTATGATAGTCAAGTAAAATGCAGAAACAGTTAAACCTCTCTAATGCTGGGACTGTCTTTCTATATAGTAATTAAGAATTTTCTCTTATTCTCTTCCTAAAAGAAGTGATTATTTTTTTTAATGTTAAGTAGATGATCAATACCATGAATACTAGCAGTTGCACAAACAGTACTGACAAAATTGAATGTCTGTAACCACAGATTGAACAATCTTTATGTGAGTGCCTTTTAGATATAAAATGAACTAAATACATACATATTTACATGGTTGTAATCTGTTTTCATAAATTCTTCTAATTGTCTACCGTACATTGATTATGTGCTTGGTTTCAAATAATACGCTATTTACTGTGTGCTTTATTTCTGCAATTTTAGGACAATTGGAGACCTACTGGGAGAAGCTAAAGCTAGTGGGAATCTGGGCAACACCTTAAAGGTACTTGGGAATTTTGAAGAAGCTATTGTTTGTTGTCAAAGACATCTGGATATTTCCAGAGAGCTTAATGATAAGGTAAGATTTGCTTAGGAATCGAAGTAAACTGCTAACACGTATTTCTAAACCCCGTTGTTTTGGTAATGAGTGTGCCACCGATTAATATTATCCTGGTTTGTAGGTTTTTTGTTGGTTTTTTCTTTTTTAGTTTATTATTTAATTTTAATGATAATTGGACTCAAGAATTAGTATGTGTCTTGCACCTCAAGAGGAAGTAGTATGCAAAACAATTTGATTGAGGGATGTGATGGGGTGGGAGTCCAGTGGGTGGTAAGAAGATGTTCAGAATAGGCAGAGCATGTGCTGACAACTAGTTAAAGCTTTTTTTCCCATCTGTGGATTGTACTAACAATTGTGTTGACACAACTTCGAAGCATAAAATTTTAATGCCTTATTTTACTTTTGGTTTAGGTTGGAGAAGCAAGAGCACTATATAATCTGGGAAATGTATATCACTCTAAAGGGAAAAACGTAGCTAGTGCTGGGACTCATGATCCAGGGGAACTTCCAGATGATGTGAAAAATGCTTTACAAAAAGCTGCAAATTATTATGAGTAAGTAGTAGCTTTAAATGTTGATGACTGAGAGGATATGATCATCTAGTTCATTAGAATATTGGGAGATTTCTGGTGTCATGAACTAACCTGTGGCACGCTTCTGTTCAGAACAGTGGTACCTGGGAGTTTTTTCCCTTTTAAACTGGAGAGCACACTATCTTTTTGTCGTGCTCTCACTTTTAGTGGACCTCTTATTACCTGATAAGTCCTTCCCTTATGTTAGAATTCAGTAGTAGTCTTCAAACCAGACAGAGACAACAATAGAGCTCGGTATACCTGTATATAATGTCGCTCTCTAACTAGAAGCAAGCACACCAGCTTCAGTAAGAATGCAGTTCAGTTTGGTATCTCACAGGAAATGTTTCATGCTCGGTGGAACATTCACGGTTGCATAAAGGCCATTAAAATAGGCCCAAGCAGAATACTTCTACCTTTTCCTTTATAGAAATAGAAATATTTTTTTCTTGTTATAATTTAAATGACTGTGAGGAAAAAAACTCTTAAAAAAGTCACTACTCTTCTCACTTCCCCCAAAACAGGGAAAACCTGACAATAGTAACAGAGCTGGGTGATAGAGCAGCACAAGGACGTGCCTTTGGAAATCTGGGAAACACACACTATCTTCTGGGCAACTTCAGGAGTGCAGTTTTAGCCCATGAACAGGTACAAGAATGTGCTAGTAAGGATTTATGTTCTGGCAGAATATCGCCAGTTGCTCCTCATCTTAACTGTGTGTATTCTGTTGGATCTTGTTGCAAGCTTTTTTAATGCAAGTTTTAAATCTTAATGGCACAGCTTCAAGTTTAGCTGTTCTTGTCAAGCATTGTTGGCCTAAAGAACAGATATAACTCTGAGCGTGCGTTTCTGTATGCAAATGTATGTTACAAAATACAAAATTGATTAAATGACACAATTATTTCACATTTTTAAGCGTCTCCTAATTGCAAAAGAATTTGGTGATAGATCAGCGGAAAGAAGAGCATACAGCAATCTTGGAAATGCCTACATATTCCTGGGTGAATTTGAAACTGCTTCTGAATACTACAAGTTAGTTGACTGCTTATATATTTATACCTCTTCTTATATAGTTTACTTCTGTTGTGCCTGATACTTTAACTCACTGTAGAATAGCCATCTCTTCAACATATACTTAGAAACATATACTTAGCTGCATTTATTTAGCAAAAATAACTTTTTTTTCCTTAGTTGCTTAACTGCTCTCATTCTTTTAAGGGAGGGGCAGAATTAACCTTTTTTATTTTTCTAACTTTTTTGTTACTTTAAATAGATTCTTGTCTGCACTGCAGACATCTTTCTGCTGATAGGCTTTTATTCCCCTTTATTCTAGAGCCAAGCATTGCTGCCTTAGCTCTTAGCAAGTTCTGGCATGATCTGAGTACAGATCACCAGAGCTACACCTGAGATGGGGAGCCGTCTCAGGTGTACTCACTACCTGTGATGGGTGGTGCACCTCAATGTGATTTTACATCTTTAGCCTGTATTTTCAATCAAGGCATTTTTCTTGGTCTCTGTACCACTAAGCAGTTGCTGCTGTAACTTGGCCAGCAAGTTGTAAGCGTGGCCAGGAGGTCCCTCTACTCTGCTCTGGTGAGACCTCACCTGGAGTACTGCATCCAGCTCTGAAGCCCCCAACGTAAGAAGGACATGGCCCTGTTGGAGTGGGTCCAGAGGACGGCCACAAAGATGATCAAAGGGCTGGAGCACCTCTCCTGTGAGGACAGGCTGAGAGAGTTGGAGTTGTCCAGCCTGGAGAAGAGGAGGCTCTGGGGAGAACCTATAGTGGCCTTCCAGTACCTAAAGGTGGTCTACAGGAAAGGTGGAGAGGGACTCTATCAGGGAGTGTAGCAATAGGACGAGGGTAACGGTTTTAAACTGAAAAAGGGGAGATTTAGATTAGACATTAGGAAGAAATTATTTATGATAAGGGTGGTAAAGCACTAGAACAGGTTGCCCAGAGAAGTTGTGGATGCCCCATCCCTGGAAACATTCAAGGTCAGGTTGGACGGGGCTCTGAGCAATCTGATCTAGTTGAAGATGTCCCTTCTCATTGCAGGGGGGAGGGTTGGACTAGATGACCTTTATAAGGTCCCTTCCAACACAAAACATTCTATGATTCTATGAGAAGATAAGCTCAGCAAAGACACAGTACAGGTGTTAGCATCATAACGTGGATTTCAGGGATTACCTGTTATTTTTGAAAAAAGAAAAAAAAAAATCTGAATACTGCTCAGGCTCTGTGCAGCTCTCAAACTCCTCTTACCCGGCAGAGATGGGCTGGCTTGGTGGTTATAGGTGTGTCTTGCTCTTGAATATACAGTATTTATTGTAATGCTGGTACTAAACTGTTTCAAGTGCATACTGTCAGGAAAAATGCTATAAATTATTGATGAAGCAGTAAATTAAAATTAGAAGATGCTGGTTGATGGATCAGTCCGCTTTCTAATAAAGTAAATGGAAATAGGTTGCAGAGGAGGAAAGACAGACACTTAAAATATTGTTAGAGTTTACAAGATAGTAATTTATTAGTAGCTAATTTGCCATCCTTGTGTCCTAATTTGTTTAATTTGATAATTGATTTTTAGTTGTGCAAGTATACTTTTAAAAACTTTTCCTTGCAGTGATTTTTGAGGTGACTAACCCTTTCTTTCAGGAGGACATTACAGCTGGCTCGACAGCTTAAGGACAGAGCTGTGGAAGCACAGGCCTGCTACAGCCTTGGGAACACTTACACTTTGCTTCAAGACTATGAAAAAGCAATCGACTATCATTTGAAACACCTTGTGATTGCTCAGGAATTAAATGACAAGTAAGCCCTAAGAGATTGTTTAATGTATATATGACACATAAACCAAATCCAGTTACCTCTACCTCTGCTGTCATTGTTCTGTGTGTGACAGCTGAATTAATGTAAATTCCCTGCGATGCTGGGCTCCAGTTTTCACGTGGGGGAAAAAAATTTACTCCTGAAGGTATTGCAGCTAATGAGTCTGAGATGAAAGACGAATTGATGAGTGACTGCCTCTGCATCTTCTTCTGTCAGCATCTCCTTTGTAAATTAAGGAAAAGAAAAGCAGATGTCTCTTTTTTCATGACTTCATTATAGTAAATTTGCATACCTTCATAAGAATATGTCTTCTACTTTTCCACAAATTAAGAATATGGGAAGGGATTGCAAAAGGAGAATAATACAGTAGCAAGTAATGCTTATTTTATAATCATGATTTCTAAGGCCTTTTTTATAACGTTGGGTGCAACTAAAATTTGTTACAACTTTTAAATGCACTTCTAACTCCATAGGCAGAATTTATGAAGAATAGTAAGGCATGCAATCTGAGGAAAAGCAAAGTAGGTTATAAAATGTTCCATTCTTTCAAAACCAAGTGCCTTATGTTTGCTGTGAGCTTAAAAATGAAAATGTTGATTAGATTTGCTCATATTTATGGTTATACCCAGATCACACTTCTTTAAATACAATACTTAAGGTGTTGGTGTTGGAATGGTTTTGAGTGATAGCCTTCATTTTTCTTGGCACAGCAATCTCACTGTGGCAGTATTATGAAAACCTGACCCCTAGTGTTCAGCGAGTAAAGGTATAATTGAAAACGTGTTTATTTTTTTGCAGAATTGGTGAAGGAAGAGCATGCTGGAGTCTAGGGAACGCATACACTGCTCTGGGAAATCATGACCAAGCTATGCATTTTGCAGAAAGGCACTTGGAGATTTCAAGAGAGGTATGATTTTTACACTCTCTGAATGTTGGCTGTTGGGTTTTGCTCTCACTTCCACAGTGATTTTATGGAGGTGTGGCCATGCTTGTGATTTTGAATAATGGAATGGATTTTGAGTATTGCTGACATAGTTTATTCCGAATTATTGCAGCCATGTCTCACTGCAGCCAGCTCCTTAGTTCTTATGCCACCTCTGATAATGTCATTGTAGAATTCAAGTTTTAACAGCCTAGCAGAGGTTATTTTAGGCTTTGTTATTTACCTTTTAGTTGTTCTGTATTTCACTAAAACGATGATTGTCTCAGTTTTCAACCAAGAAAACCTTTTCAGCCTTTTTCTCTCAGAAATCCAGGGGGCAAGGTTTGCTGTATATTTACATAGGTGTATAATTCATTACAGTAATAGAACTGCTTATTTTATTTGCTTGCAGGTAGGAGATAGAAGTGGGGAACTCACTGCTAGGCTTAATCTCTCAGATCTTCAAATGGTTCTTGGATTAAGCTACAGCACAAACAACTCCATGATGTCAGAAAGCCACGTGGTAGATAGCAATCTGAATGGTATGTGCCTATTTCTGCAATACTTTCTAACTGTGAACTTTAAAAAGAATCTGTTTCTGTGTTGTTTTCTGACTAGAGATGGTTGAGTATGCAGGTTTGCCCTTCCCTGTCCCCCCATTAGCAAAGAAAGGTTGTTTTTGCAGTATTGGACCCCTTCAGCTCCTCCTTTCCTGGAGGATTTACGTTGTGAATCACAGGTTACTGCTTAGTTTCTTCACATGATCTTCCTAATTGTTTCCCTCCTTCCCCCAGTTTTTCTTTCTTTTCAATGTGGGAGATTTATCTACTTGCTGCCAAATTATGTCTTTCCTTTTTCCTTCCTACCATCTTAGTGACACTGGGAGTTACAGTAGAAGCCAGTTCATTTGATGTTCCTCTGTTCAGAGATCCATGGTCCTTCTCATATTCCATGAAAGCAACTTCGGTAGCTTAGATCGGTGTGGTTTTGAGGGCTGCTTTTACTAGTGGTTATTTATTCTCTGCTGATATGTATAACTACACTACTTTGGAACTCAGAATTGCTGTATCTTGGACCTTAGATGAGTACAGTCACAGCTATGAAGGTGACACCATAAATCTTAATGATAAAAAGATGAACTTGATTCTTTTGAAGGTACCAGACCGAGAGTAGGACGCCGTCACAGTATGGAGAACATGGAACTTATGAAATTAACACCAGAAAAGGTTGGCACTTTCCTTCTTTCTGCTCTGCCAGTGATTGCAATGAAATGTTTCTAAGGTTTTTAACTCCAACAGTTAGGAATAGTCAGAAGTTTTATACTTAACAGCTTTGAAAGAACTCAGCAAAATATTGATGTGTCATTTGCATCCCTTTTTTAATTTAGTTGCTCTTCAGAGTTAGGTAAAAGCAGGTCTAACAATTCTAACAACTAATACTTTTGTTGTGTAGGTAGCGGTCAGCAGCTTACACACACGATGGCTGTAACGGCTTGTGGAACGCTTGCTTCATTCCCCTCACAAATGTGAAAGAATGGGGTGCTGTAATGTGCAGCAAAGGAATTCCTTTCATCTCCTCTTTAAAAGGGGTTTGAAGATGCAGTATGGAAATGATTTAGAGTAACATTTCTAAGCTTTAGTTCAGCTGTTTTGAACATTTTTTCTTTCATTACAGTCATTTCGTAGGCACTTAAAATACATGTTGTGCTTTTCACTTCGGGATTTCAACTAACTTGCAAGCTGTTAGGATTTTCAGCATCCGTCTCGAGTAAGGATGCTATTTCAGAAATGCTGACACTGAGTCACAGAGAGGTAAAGTAACTTCCCCCAAGCTGAGACATCTCTTGGACCTGGGAGTTCCAGACTAAAATCCTTGTGTCAATCTTTAAGAGATTTCCTTCAAATTCTATCTGCCTCTAAACCCTGGGCTGGCAGTTCCACAGAAATGACACCAGGGGCAGACTGAAATTGCCGCTTTTCCCTCTATACTGAGATCTCTAATTCCCATCTCTTCAAGTGATGCAAAGCCTGCTATCAGTCATGTTTATCAAATAGGAAATTAAATCTCAAAGCTTGCATCTCAACAGCTGGTAGAGCTGAAGTCAGCACTGATGCTCAAGGGCCCCTTTGTGTACCAATTTAAAAAGATTGTGCGATTGGTCGAGGCTGATTTCTCTGCAGGGAACCTCTTAAGCTTTTGGCCAGTATCAGTTCCTTTTTCTTACTCTGAATCTATTTATCTGTGATACCTTTTAAAAACATAGCCCATGATAGTCTGTGACCTAAATATATGAAAATATTCCATGTGGATTTTTGTAATAAAGTATTAACCTGATATTGCAGCTTAGCCCTTATAAAGGGCTTTTTTCAAGATACTCATTTAGTAGATCCTGAAAATTTATTCCAGCAATGCCTTTGCTATATAGAACAATGTATGACACCAGCATTACGGTTTGATTGTACAGGATGCTGTCTTCTTGGCGTTGGAATCTGCGTGCTGATCTTAAATAAGCCTTCAAAAGGCAATCCACTGGGGTAGGCAGCGCTTCTGGAAAGAATTGTGATTGTGTTCACAATTTCTGATGTTGAAGCAAGAAAAAGATGTGGTTTTATTCAGTTATTGTAAGAGTTTGTCAGCTGTGGATAAAGCAGTCTATTTTGTGGATAAGTCTGTTTATTTTAGAAGAAATGTAGGGAAAAATCTGTCAGGTTGATAAAGCTATCTATTCTGTTCTTCAGTGACACGGGACGGTTATTCCTGTTTGCTCTTGTGCTGGCATTCTTCTCCCTCTTCCTTTTCAATCTTTACTGGGAATTTTGTGTCTATAAAGGACTTCAGAGAAGGCTGGTTGAGTATCTGGGTTTGTATAAGGGTTTGGTTTGCCTATGGATTTTTTCTTTTATTTTTTTCTTTCCAATTTTAAAAATGTCAGGTGGGAAATGCCAGCTGTGTCTGCATTTCAGTATTCACATTAACTACATTTCCCGCACTGCAGTCAGCAAGGAAAACTTCCACGTGTTTGATTAAATATACTATTTGACTACATTTTTAATCAATCAGGTGCCGCACCATAGTTCAATTAAGACTGACCAGTAACAGCACTAACCTGCTTCAGGTAACAAGAGCTCCAGGTCAAATAACAGAAACAAAACCTAAGTTTTTGCATCCTTGTGGTTCGATAAACTAAATAATGTAAAGCTGCTTCAGTAGGGGGAGGAAAAGCAGCAGCAAGAAGAGGTAACAGTACAGTAAATTAAAATCAGAAGGCTTAATTCCATGACTCTTGTTTTCTTAGGTTCAGAACTGGAACAGTGAGATTCTTGCTAAACAGAAACCACTGGTTGCCAAACCTTCAGCAAAACTGCATTTTGTAAATCGACTAAAAGGCAAAAAGTACAAAAACGGCACCACTTCCAAAGTTTTGCAGGATGCCAGTAATTCTATTGATCATCGACTTCCAAACTCTCAGAGGGTAGGTTTGGTGAGCTGTGGACATCATGGCCTTTAATAATCTCTGTCTGATCAGAATTATGGAGAGCACGTTCCTGCAGCTGCCCCTTTCAGTTTTACCTGACTGAAACACTGTGGCTCTGTAACACCGTGCAGAACCTGCCATTTGACAGCTGTCTCAGGGGTGCTGCCAGCTTTAAGCTTTTCCTACTATTGCAACATTTTTTTCCCCGTGGATTTTCTAACGTTACAGCTCAGCTTGCACATATATTCTATTTCTAATCTCTTCTAGACCCTGCTTCGCCAAACTTCACAAAATCTAGCTTTGCTGATTCAGGCACTGGGAGATATTTTTGACTTTTTTTTTAGGTTATTGCGCTCTTGACAGAGTCAAGTAAAAATAAAAGAACCAAATCATTTGCTGTAGCTGAGAGATGAGTGCTTTTCACCACAGACCTGAGGAGACAATGGAAACTGTAACAGTAGTTCATTGCTATTCTTGTTTTTTCCTTTCATGGGCTTTTTTTTTTTTGTGGATTCACGGCTGAGGAGTAACTCCAGCTGTACCGATCAGAGTACCGTTTCGTTCTGTTTCCGAGAATGAAACGTTTCTAATATATTTAACCTTCCAAAAATGCTTCCCTTATTATTAGCATTTCCTCTTAGGATAAATCTCTGTCTATAGAAACAGATGACTAACAAAATTCATTTAATGGATTTCAGATGTGCAAATATCAAACATATTACTGGACTGAAACTGTGACACAGCTGGCCTAGTTTAAGGTACTCTTGAGTTCAAAATACCCCTAACTCTTCTCTCCTCTTCAGAAAAACAGTCGAGAGACAATGGCAGATGAAGGGTTCTTTGATCTGCTGAGTCGGTTCCAGAGTAACAGGATGGATGATCAGAGATGCTACTTCCAGGAGAAGAACAGATTCTCAGCTGCTTCAGCGGCAACATCCTCTACGCCACCTAAAACAATGAGAAAATGTAATTTTTTAAAAGTAAAATCCATATTTTACTTCAGTTGCTGCCAAATATTACGTTAAAAATGTACTTGCATGCAAGACTTAGTATGGAGAGGAACTTATTTCTAGGCTAACTTGTTTTCTTCCTCCTCCCCAGCCTTTTCTACTTCTGTAGTCTCGCCCCACACGGATGAATTTCTAGACCTCCTCGCCAGCTCTCAGAGCCGCCGGCTGGACGACCAGCGTGCAAGCTTTAGTAATCTCCCTGGACTCCGTCTTAATCAGCACAGCAGTCAGTCCGTCCTGGGGCACCTCATGGCGAGTAACAACAGAGACCTAGACGACGACTTCTTTGATATATTGATAAAATGCCAGGTAAGGCTTTTACAAAAATTCTTTGGCTTCCGAGTCCTTGGGGATTCGATTTGTGCATCCTGCTGTTTAGTTTCTTCAAGTAAACACCTTGTTTATCATGCGTTTTAAGATACAAATTGATTTGGCAGATAAGGAGAACCAAAAAAATCAGGATTTTCTTTTAAAGATTGTCTTGGTTTTTTTACAATTTTTTTTTTAATTTTTTTTTATCCAGTGTCTAGTAAGTGTAATGTTGGTATTTATGTCACATTAACCATTTAAAGTAACAAATGCTAAAAAGGTGAAGGAAAACAAGTGAGGCTATTAAAAAGATTATGTAGAATGATTTTAAGAAAAGGTGTTTAGATCCGGCTTGTTGGGAGGGCACCAGATACACCAGGAATCCTAACTTACCAGATGAAGGAATTCAGTATCAAAGTTTTAGTGGTGACAGCGATCATCATTCCAGTTATATTAAGTTTAAATGATAGTTCAATAGATAAGTGAGGTTTCCGATTGTCAGTTAGAGCACGGTGTACATACCAATTAGACCAAAGAGAATTTAATTAATTCTTCAAAAGGAGCTACTATGGGTGGCCGGCCTAGGGTGACAGGCTGATGCTTGTAGATCTGACCAGGAGGGGATGGCTGTGTGAAATTAAATGAGCACAGAAAACTATCACAGAGCTGTTTGCGAACTGCTCTGTAACACTGTGATTAAAACGTACCCGTCTTTTGAGTTTGGAGGAAAACTTTAAATTTTGCCTTTCCAAATCTGACAATGGTGTGGCTTTTTTTCTAATTCCTGTATAAGGAAACGAAGCCAACAATAGTATTTCTAGTCTCAGATAACAGAAAATATCTACTAATGCTAAAATTGTTATTCTGGACAAAGGACACTTAAATTTCATTCTGCAATATGAACAAGAACTAAATTGAGGGTTTATTTTCAGATACAGGTGGACAGGTAGTTTGAAGGAACCATTTTAGCTGCACTTGCACTTTTAAATTCTTATTTCATTGGAGGAGTTTAACTTGAAACAAAACTTACAAATTAAATCCTTGTAGTAGCTTTAGATCTGAAAACAAAAGCTTTTAGTAATTATTCACTTATATTGTTCAGCAGTTTTATTACGTATATTCCTGTGAATATACGTAACTGCATTACGTAACATACGTTACTGCTTGGCCTGTCTGTAGGGTTCCAGACTGGATGATCAAAGATGTGCTCCTCCATCATCTGCAAAAGGACCGACTGTACCAGATGAGGATTTTTTCAGCCTGATTTTACGATCCCAAGCTAAGAGAATGGATGAACAAAGAGTCCATTTGCCCTCAACTATAAAGGAACCACATTCTAGCTGAAGAAAGAAACCAGCACGTACTGTACAGTAGCATCTGAGGTACCGGTTTTGTTTGCTGGAAAAACATACATGCCTTTTTACGGGAGACTGCAAGTAGTAGTTTTTGTCCCCTTTCTAGTCATTTTTTCTATCAATAGCAGCAGCATCACATTTGTGAGCAGTAGTTAGAGTTGCCGCTGCTCTTTCCAGCTGGCAGCTGCTTTTAGCAGCGTCTGAGATCCAGTGATCAGTATCTCCCTCTTAACTGCCTCTAGTCTATGAACAGCAGTAGGAAATTTTTCTCTGTCAAGGTACTCTCATTGCTGATGGGTGGATTCTACCACTGTCTCCATCCAGTGTAAGACCTGAATTTGTATGTTCTTTTCAAAGAAAACTTGATTATTTTTTTCCTGATTTGTACCTCCCTGGAGAAAGGTCCTGTTTTCTTTTATACATTTTTTTTAAATAAAAAAAAATAACTGAGAAACAGCTTCATTACTGTCTTTGTTTCTTCCAAACTCTATTTCTGCAATTATTGTTATTTAAAAAAAATAATAAATCAAACCCTAGTTTTAGTTCTGTAAACTAAAACTGTCCTCATTCTGCTTTTAAGCAGAAATGCCAGAATATTCTTCCAAAGCCTGAGTGTTCCCATCAGCGTATCGTGCTGATCTTTGGTACTTGTACTTACTGCTTCCTCATTCAGCTTTAAATTGCCCTAAAAAAACATCTGATACAACATCAGCTTCCCACTCCTCTGCAAATGATTAAACTAGAAGAAAATCATCAAGCTGTCGTCAAACTGAGCTGACAAGCAGCAAACAGATTTTAAAGAATATAACCCAAAAGCTAATCCTGAGACATCTACTTGAGCTGCGATTAGTTTTATGTGAATTACAGGAATATCAGCAACTCTCTTCAGGCTGGCTGTCACCCGCTGAGGCCAGTGTTTGCTGGATCACGGGCCATCAGCGCTTTCCCACCACCGAGGAGCTAGTTCTACGCAAAACATACTACACAAAGTTGATTTCAAACAAGAAGCAACACCCCACAAGCCTGTTTTCTTGGCCACTTAAAGTTGGATTATCTTACTTAACAGCATTTTTACTTCAAATTCCAGAAGTAGCACATACTCAGTCTCTGGGTTTTTAAAACCCTACCTCGCTTACAGCTGTGCCCACTAACGCTCCCACCAAAGAGGAGTTCCCATCAGCTCGCTGGTCTACGTGGGAGAACTAGAGCAGAACGAGGAAGTATGTGACAACTAAAGGTGAGCCACAACTTACAGCAGATCCTGGGGTGTCCTCAGTCTCCTTCCTGTGAGTCACGGGAACTGCTCTTTTTCTTCTCTTCACACGGTTCCATTACAGAACTTTTGCCTTCTAGGTTTTTATTAGGATCACAGTTTTCTCCAGTCTCTCGCTCTGCTTTGCCTGTCTCCTGTTTCTGCTGCTCAACTGCGTGTTCTTCAGTAAGGTTTTCGGCTGTGATAGTTTCTAGTCTACAAACTTCAGACTCAGTCTGCAATCTATTCTGTAAAAATTAATAATAAGCTATTTTAATCACGCAATCCAAAGTGACGGCATCTATTGCTTCAGGTGCATCTCAGCTCAAGGGGCAGAACTCCCCCAAAACATGACTGGTACCTTTTTTTTTTTTTCCCTAAGGAAATATGTAAATAAGCACAATCTAGAGTGTAAGTCTGGTTTTAATTTTCTATAATTTACAGAGAAGTCAGCACTGCTTCTTTTCCCCACCTTTCCTCTGTGCCTAATCATTACTGTCCAGGCTGACATAACTATTGATCTCTCAAAAGAGAAGTTATTTAAGTCTTTGCTATAAAAGTAGAGTTTTAATTCAGTAGTTTCCTGCCATGGTTAGTCATTGCACAGTATTTTTCCAGAACAAAATATGTGCAAGATGCCTCTACCGAACTGTTCTGTAGGGGAACAGGTACTCCCTTAACTCCTCTCTCCCCAAGATTTGGCTTAAGCTTGTTGTTTAAACACGTTCTAGCAGGTGACATTGAAATCTACTCAATTTAATCCCAGCTCAAAGAGCCCCAGGACTAACATACACCAGGTTCTGGTTTGCGGCACTCTTCTACTTGCTTGTCTGGCTCATCACTTGCGTGGACCATGTCAGGACTTCTGCTGCCAGTTCCTGCTCTCACAGGAGCATCTCCTCTGTCGTAAGATCCTCTATAAACGTAAGGAGGCTTCTGCAAGTAACAGCCGTCTGATATACTCCCCGCGTACTGCCCAAAGTCTATCTGCTCCTGCTGAGGAGCAGAAGGTGGAGGAAGACTTCTCTGAGAAGATGTTAAGTATCTTAACACAGACACTGATGATCCCGCACCATAGAAGAAAGCCTGGGGGAAGGAAAAAGAACAAAACACTAAGTGTTTGCTGCCTGTGGTTTTCACAGAGAATTCAGGCAGGTGTCTGAAACGCACTGAAAGAAAAGCTCAGGTGATCAGAACGGCTACAATAAAATTCAAGCTTTGTGCAGCCTGACCCCCCTGCAGGAACCGCCAGAGCAGGTATAGTTCATCTTTGGTGCGACAATAAAGATGTTGAAGGCTCTAACTCAATGCTTTTGTGTACACAATGCCCACTATATACTTACATATTATATTAAATTTGTGCAATAAACTATCATAGAGTCTAAGGTTTTAAGCAGTTTAATACTATTCTATCCCTCTTGGGGAGTGGGGGAAAGATGTGATTTAAATAGAAACTATTTTAATTGCTAAACCGACTGTACTATCAAGGTTTTCTAAAGAAAAAAATCCCTTGTACAAATAATTTCACCTGTGCTAAGACATCTGTTCAGTAGTACAAATAAAAAATAAATAATATAGTAGATAATGTAAGAGAAATGTATACAAACCAGGACAGCCAGAGCCATCATAATTAGCACTGGAACCTGCAGAATAAACGGTATCTCCTTCATAAGTGCTTTGATGAATTCACCGATCCCCTGTCCTACGTGCTTCAAAGGCTCTGTCACAAAGTTGGTGAAAGTAATTGCCAGTGCCTAGAAAAATACAAATAGAGAAAGAGTGTTGTTACTGATTGCAAACCTAAACGTGAACGGTCTCTTCAGGCCGGGCGCGTACCTTTGTGGGTGGAACCAGCAGGACAGGATTTACTAGCAGAGTTTCATAGTACTTCTGACAGGGATCATCCTGAAGCGTCCATTTACTTCTGAACCATTCTGTTGTCAAAGCAGAGACACGTATTTACTACTTTTAAAAATATATTTCGTGACTCAGTAGTAATACAGAAAGTAGCATTTCAATTACGGATGGAAGAGAACTCCTCTAGATACGGTTCAAAGCTCAGATTTATTTTTAAAAATCCGAGATTAGCCTGGCAGAGTAGTTTATCCAGTCATGGGGATGCAGGAAGGAGAGGGAAGGCTGGGAAGAAAGA
The DNA here is from genome assembly GCA_002844005.1 of Limosa lapponica baueri. Lineage (NCBI taxonomy): Eukaryota > Metazoa > Chordata > Aves > Charadriiformes > Scolopacidae > Limosa > Limosa lapponica. The sequence goes on from KZ506648.1 coordinate 20,119, forward strand.
GAAGAAACTGAGGTTTTTCCCATCTTTAGTCAATAAAGTTCTCTTTAGGAGATGAACTTAATCCCTAGAAGCCTCAGAAGAGAAGTAAGTCTCGTCTGTGGGAACTATTATCTAGTACATTTTGTCCACAGCCACCGAAACAGAAGCAATTCTGAGTGTTATTACTCATCTGCCAGGCTGCAAGTAGATTAAAGTGTGTATTTTGCTTGCTAGATTTCAAGAGACTGTTTTAGTTGTAAGGAGAAAGTCTTACTCCTTAAGGGAACTTTTAAGTTATAAGCAAGTAATTTATGACATCAGTATTTCTGTATTTTGATTTTAGTGCAGTCAGAACACAAACCAGTGAAATTTGAAATAAACAGAGCAATCACAGCCAATAAATTCTAAAGGGAAGACCATAACGAGCACTCATTAAGAGCTGCCATCATTAATCTACCTGCTATAGCATTAGATAATAAATAATGGCTAATAAAAATAATTCAGCTTTTTCTGTAAAATAACAAAATAGAGTAAGTAGTTACAGATCTAATTTCTGAATTCCATTGCACTCGCAGGCCTCGAAGATGAAAAAAAGTATCTTTTTCTTGAATTCTGCCCTCCTGTCTTCAATAAAGGGCCCTGAAGGGTACCGGGGAGGGGAGCTGGGGAAACACCCTCGGGGTAGGTTACAAAGAAAAGAAGGAACAGGGTGACACCTCCAAGCACAGGTTTGGGATCAGCTCTCCTTCAAAGGCCTAGCAAAGAGTCTCGTGGAATGGAAAAATGGTAAAACCGCATCATCACATATTGCTGAAGAAGATTCAATGTACTACTCGTGAAGAAATTAAGAGTATTCTAGGATATTATTACCGAGTGTTTTGTGATCTTAAATACTATTACAAAATAATGAAACAAGTATTTACCAATAAGACTTCCCCCCCAGTCCAGCTTCTCGGCGCAGACGTTATCAAACTGTCCCATCTTCGCAATCTCTGCCTGATGCTGCGCGAAGGCCAGCTGCAGGAGATAAAGAATGTCTTGTAAAACATACACCAATGGTGCTGGGCACAGATCACCTGCATCCCTGCACCTGAGCTAACGATGTTTGCTCTTAGCCAGTTTGGGATAATTAACTGGGTAAATCTGTATGAAGAAAAGCTTGCTGCCTAACAATTTAACAGATCCAATTCTAAGTACTTCCTGGGAATGGATAACCACTACCAAGAAGAATACCTCTCAGTTATTCCCTAAAGGGAGTCTAAATTACCAAAAGAGCAAACTTCAATATTCAAAGATAAAAGTTCAGGGCAAAAGTAATCTGATGACATCTTGTTGCTTCGGAATGTTTCTGGATTAAAAACTGAGACAGCTGCCATGCAATTATTAATTAAAACATCACGACATTCTCTTATTTTTTAAAAAATTCTCATTAGCAAATACCTGTATTCGTTCTAATTTCGCCTTACAGTTTTCAACTGATAATCAAATAGAAAAAATTAAGTCAAATCATCTGGTGGAAGAACTCTAATGTTCTTCACCGGCTCAGCCTGAGTCCTGGGCATGGCAGTCCACTCGCGCTGTCCAGCCAGCCTCCTCTCGGGGGCTCTGCTGCTCCCGGGTCCCACAAGCTGCAGTTTAACTCTGGTGACAGTGTCTGAGGACTGAGATTTTGTGGGTGGGCTATGACACGGCAGCATTGAGTCCTCTTCATTAAAACCATTGTACAGTTTGCAACTTTGTCACCATTAATGAAGCATCAATGGCAGGGGGGTGGAACTTGATGATCTTTAAGGTCCCCTCCAACCCGAACCACTCTATGATTCTACGACTGTAAAATTTTAAGCCTAAAAGCCTTTAAGATTTCAAAACTTACCTTATACAAGTAAAGCCAATTCCATGCAAAACTGATGAGAAAACTTATTAATAAAACCCGTTTTAGTTGAACAAACCAATGAATACGTGTCCAGAGCTCCGTAGCTATTAGAATTACAACACACACTAAGCACAAGAGTATCTGAAAAAGAAAACGGGAAAAAATTGTGATCCAGATTTGCAATTTTCCAAGCGTACTGCCAGTACACACAAAGGAACTTCCAACTTGGTTTTTTTGTTAGTGTGATGTGCACAGAACAGTTGAGAGGACTTCTCCTTGCTTTCACAGCGTGTCTGCAGCAGTACAAGGCAGAAAGCTTCATGATGCTACTAGCTGTCATTCCCAGCACAGCCTGGCCTTGCAGTTGCTCATTTCTTTCTTGTGATACTTAGTTATTTCTTCCTTATGATATTTATCATGTTACCTACTGCGGTGGTTTTGGCCGGATTGGCCAGACTTCAGAGAAGCACTTCAGAGTCTCTTCCCAGGCGAGGACCCCTAACAGCGAGGTTACGCTGCTGACAGCTTGCTTTTTCATTTGGCTCCCAAGGACCACCCTCAAGACTAGACGGGCTTCTTTCAACATCACGTCACCGTAAAACGTTAGCGTATTCTGAACGGTAAAGACTTACTCAGAGAGCTTCAGCTTATCACAGATCCTCGTAATAAGGCTTCCCTTTGTAATTCCCTTTTAGAGAATATGACATTTTCCCACAGTCATGCTCTCCTCTCCGAAACTATACACTTTTTTTTCCCCACAAAGTTCACAAAAGCCTCTAACCTATAAAATCTAAGGCCTCAAATATATACGTGTCTCAATATAAATATATTCCAACAAGAGCAAGAGACAAATCTGGAAAATTTGTAATGCATGAGTTGTCAATTTAAGTGATAAGAAAGTACTAGAGTCTGATGAGTCACACAACACAGATATAAAAGACAGAAAAAGAAAGCATACCAGCCAAAAATACCAAGCTACACCAAGAAAAGATGACCAGAGGAGTAAGAAAACTTCAATTCTCACTTCAAGTGAACACATCACCTCTACCTTCAGCAACCATGAAACCAAGAGTGACTCACTGGAAGTATGATGGGAAGAACCGCTTTAGGTGTGGAGTTAAGATGGTAATGTTCATTGGGTAGACTTGCACAAAGAAACTGCCATTAAAAAACAACAACAAAAATCCTTTCTTCTTCTCTTACCATAAACATATTGTATAGATCAATTCCAAAAGTGTCTTCAAATCTCCAGTGCCAAGCTTCATAATCATGGTGCTTAAAATTGATCAAAATACCACTAAGCGCATCATCCACAGCACCCGACTGCCAAGTCTCCTCATTGAGAAACCTGAGGATCTCCGAATACGTCTGTTTTGTCAGGATGATCTCAGCATCGTAGTGGACCTGGCCCACGTTTCCCTCAGGCTGAATT